>WOVY01012033.1:0-231199 GCA_013436015.1 Rhipicephalus annulatus | reverse complement strand
CCCCTGGAGCTACGTTCAGGTCGCCGCTTGGGCCAGGTGTCCGGAAATATGTCGCACCAAGATGAGGCCGGTGCTGCAGCCGTTCCCACTCAACCACCGCGTGCCGCGCCTTCTCACGTCATCAACAGCCTCCAGCGTGAGCCCCGTCCCTTCGCTGGTATGCGCGGGGAAGATGTGGAAGAATGGCTGGATGATTTCGAACATGTCGGCGCTGCTAACCGGTGGGATAACACCTACAAACTCGCTCACGTGTCATTCTACCTCACGGGCGTCGCGAAGACGTGGTTCCTCAACCACTTCATCGACATCCCCGACTGGTTAGCCTTCAAAGATCAGCTTCGCCATGTCTTTGGCACACCGGCTGTTAGTTCGGCTCTCGCAAAGAAAGCTCTTGCGACTCGGAAACAGCACATCGGGGAGTCGTACACATCCTACATCGAGGATGTTCTTTTACTTTGCCGCCGGGTTGACACACCAATGACAGAATCAGACAAGGTGCGCCAGCTTCTTAAGGGGATTGCACCCGTCGCATTCAATGCCCTAGCGATCCAGAATCCGGCTACCGTTGCTGATGTTGCGACCTGTCAGCGCCTCGAAGAACTTGAGTCTGCGCCTACAATCAGACAGTGACGCGGCCCGTATTACGACTGATCCAAACCTGTGAGACACGATAAGGGCGATTATACGTGAAGAATTAGAATCAATGGGATTCACACTACCTTCAGTGTGTCCCGTTCAGTCCTCTCCAACGTCATTGCGGGATGTCATTAGGGAAGAGCTCACATCCATGACCCACATGGCCAACCTGCAGCCCATTGTCTCTCGTACTCTACCATCGTTCCCGCACACCGCCGCCGCACCACCAGGCACCGTCAGCTCGACGTCCCCGCCACGAACGTACGCGTCGCTTGCTGCCGCACCTCCCACAAGCTTTCCCACGAGCTTTTCATCACCACCGCGTGAGCCGTCACCTGTCCCTCTGACTTCTCTCTCTCCTGGTGCAGTTAGCGCAAGCTACTACCCTCCTCATCGATCGACTCGGCCTACGTGCTATTATTGCGGCTATCGTGGTCACATTGCACGCTTTTGCCGCAAGCGCCAGCAAGACAAGCGCCGAGGGTATGACATACGCGAACGGGACCATACCGCAGGAGCCTTGTACCAGGGTCACCGTTATTCGTCACCGCCGCGTCGGTCTCCATCTCCGCCTGCATCGGGTGAACTGCGCAGTAGTCACCGATCAACCCGACGCCGTTCACCGTCGCCTTACCGGCGCTCTTCTTCTCCTCTTCAGCCTGCTTCCCTTACTTCTGATCGGCGTCCGGAAAACTAAGCGATGCAGTTTTTGGAGGACAAACTGCATTCCAACACAGGACTCCAATTCCTCCAGCGCGCCCCTACAATATGATTGCGGTCACAGTTGAGGGAGTGGACGTTGATGCTTTGGTGGACACTGGGGCTGCGTTTTCTGTTATTCGTGCTGATTTGTGTGCCCATTTTCGAAAAGTCACGACGCCTTATGACGGACCGACACTGGTTACAGCCCAGGGAACAATGATTCGCCCTTCCGCTCTTTGTACTGCCCGTGTACTAATCGACGAAATTCTTCATCATATAGAATTTGCTGTGCTATCCCCGTGCTCCCATGAACTCATTTTAGGCTGGGACTTTCTTTCCTCTGCTTCTGCGGTTATTTGCTGTGCACAACGTGTCGTCTATCTTACTGACATGGACCACTTGCTCAACGACGAAACCTACAGGCCACTTCGACTCATCGCTGCAGTAGACATCGAGTTACCACCAAACGAACATCAATTAGTGACAGTTTTGTCCAACGACGTCGACTCTGGTGACATTTTGGTCACTCCGTCACCGTGTTGCCTTAATAAAGGCATAGCTCTGGCATCAGGTGTGGCTCGCTTAAACAATGGATCAACTGTCCTCGCTGCTACCAACACCATACAAGATAAAATTTTACTACCACGGGGCACTACTGTCGCCTGCGTTGCCGATCTGCAGCCTGTGTGCGTTGTGCCTCTTACCCCTGATTCCTCTAAAGGCCATCCTGCAGATCATGCTGCTTCCTCGGCCTTTACAGCAGCCATCAACAAAGACTTGAATGGCTCACAGAAGCAGCAGCTGCTTGATTTGTTGGAAAAGCATGCAAACTCCTTTGACGTTCATTCATCCACCCTGGGCCAGACAACTGCTACAGCACATCGTATTCAGACCGACGGAACATCCATTGTGCACCGCCGTCCGTACCGCGTCTCTCTAGCTGAACGAAAAATCATTGAATAAAACGTAGACGATATGCTCCAACGGGAGATAATCCGACCCTCAACCAGTCCTTGGTCGTCGCCCATCGTTCTGGCACGTAAAGAGACGGTTCCGTACGATTTTGTGTCGATTACCGAGCACTCAATAAGATCACTAGAAAGGACGTATACCCCATGCCACGCATCGACGACGCCCTAGATTCCTTACAGGGTGCTGAATACTTTTCGAGCCTCGACTTGCGTTCCGGCTATTGGCAAATCCCCATGCACGAAGATGATAAAGAAAAAACTGCGTTTGCAACCCCGGACGGCCTATATGAATTCAATGTTATGCCGTTCGGTCTATGCAATGCGCCCGCAACTTTTGAGCGCATGATTGACACCGTGCTGCGTGGCCTGAAATGGAAGACTTGCCTATGTTACCTCGATGACATTGTTGTCTTTTCATCGACGTTTCCTCAACATCTGCAACGCTTGGACGAGGTCCTGACTTGTCTTGCGGGCGCTGGTCTTCAAATTAACACCAAAAAGTGCCATTTCGCCAGCAGATCTATCAAGGTACTCGGTCATGTTGTGAGCAAGGACGGAATTCGCCCAGACCCCGATAAAACTGCTGCAGTGCTTCGCTTCCCTCGCCCTGACAAACCAAAAGATTTGCGAAGTTTCCTTGGTCTCGCCTCTTACTTTCGGCGATTCATACAAAACTTTGCCTCCATAGCCGCACCACTTCATAAGCTACTTGCTTCCGGTATGCCCTTTCAGTGGTCTCAGGAATGTGAATCGGCTTTCGACAGGTTGAAGAGTGCCCTCACGACCGACCCTGTACTTGCTCATTTTCACGATGATGCACCGACCTTCCTGCACACAGACGCTAGCGGCCGCGGTTTAGGAGCCGTGCTCCTGCAACGCGACAACTCTTCGCGAGAGCGAGTCGTTGCATACGCCAGCCGCGTCCTCTCCGCAGCCGAGAGGAACTACACGATCACCGAGCAGGAGTGCCTCGCCATCGTTTGGTCAGTACAGAAATTTCATCCATATCTGCATGGCCGCCATTTCACCATTGTGACCGACCACCATGCTTTATGTTGGCTTTCGACACTCAAGAACTTGTCGGGACGCCTCGGACGCTGGATTCTACGCCTCCAAGAATATGATTTTGAGATCGTGTACAAGTGTGGCAGAAAGCATAGTGACGATGCTCTTTCTCGCTGCCCACTACCAGCGACCCCACTCGGGGTTTCCGCCATCCATTTGCACAACACGCCCTCGGAGTTTACGTCTACGGCGGTTTCCTCTCTCGCCTCTATTGACCAGCTGCCTTCGGACGACCCGCACAATTTTCCTTCTCGACAGTTGGCTGACCCATACTGTCGACGTATTATAGACTACCTCACTGGCAGTTCCCGTCCACCTAATGCAAGGCTCAGTCGCCAACTCTCGCAATTTAAGCTGGACAACTCGGTGCTGTACCGCAAAATTTACCATCCTGACGGTCAGCGCTGGGTTCCCGTTCTACCCCGATCGCTTCGGTCCGAAGTCCTCAGGGCACTTCATGACCATCCGACTGCTGGTCACCTTGGTTACCATAAAACCTACGATCGCCTTCGAAGTCGGTTTTATTAGCCAGGCATTACCACTAGTGTAGCTCGGTACGTCGGGTCCTGCACTACCTGCCAATGTAGAAAACTACCAACATCTGCTCCCGCCGGTAAACTACAGCCTCTTCCGTGCCCAGCCACACCATTCGAAGTTGTAGGCGTCGATCTTTATGGCCCCCTCTCAGTCAGTGCTGCTGGAAACCGGTGGATAGTAACAGCCATTGACCATTTGACGCGCTACGCCGAGACGGCATCCGTTACTACAGGTTCAGCTTCTGAGATTGCCGATTTCATCCTCCGAGCCATTATACTGCGTCATGGTGCTCCACGCGTGTTGCTCAGTGACCGTGGAAGGGCCTTTCACAACTAGTGAACGAACTTCTTCAGGCCTCCGGCACAACTCACAAGACTGCCTCTAGTTATCATCCCCAGACTAACGGCCTCACTGAGCGATTCCACCGCACTCTTGCTGACATGATCGCCGCCTATATTCAACCAGACCACAAAAACTGGGACGTTGTTCTACCATTCGTCACTTTTGCCTACAATACGGCCATTCAGCGAACAACCGGCTACTCGCCATTTTACCTAGTTTATGGACGCTCCCCTACTTCTTTCCTGGACGTCTCCTTCTTTACCTGCCAAGCGAATTCATCTCCATCTTCAGAGGAATACGTTTCACGACTCGCACAGTGCCGCCAACGAGCTCGTATAAACACTGAAGCCCGCCAGCAAGACAGAAAGCTAGTTTATGATGAATCGCATCGTGATGTATCCTTCCAACCTGGAGACGAAGTGCTCCTTTTGACGCCTGTTCGCACACCTGGTTTGTGCGACAAATTTCAGCCTCGGTTTTTTCGGGCCGTACACAGTTCTTGAAGAGACTTCACCAGTGAATTATCGCGTGACGCCACTTGTAGCCCCAGCAGATCGCCGTTATCGAACTACAGAGGTCGTCCATGTCTCCCGTATGAAGCCCTTCATGCGACGTTCTTTGTCCCCTTGACTTGCCGCGGCCAGGCTGGCCGCTTTCACGTGGGGGGAATTGATGTGGGCATTTAGTATACGCATCCTCTTCACCGGTACATTATCATCATTATCATGTGTGGCTCATGCATCTTCATCGTTGTCGCGTAGCATCATCATCTTGGCTCATTCATCGTAGCTGTCGGCTGCCGGTTCCTCGGGCCTAATAAAAGGTAATCCAAAGCAAGACTTCATACTATCCTTTTAATTCCTCCTCACCCCCATGCCTTGTGAGCTACTGCGGAGGTGTCACACCCTGATGCAGACAGTTGCGGAGCTCACTTTTCTTTCCCTTCTTCTAAACATAAACAACCCCCCCCCCCTAGCCCCATTCCATGTTTGTAAACCAAGGAGGCTTTATAGAACCTCTGGAGTGGTAGCCCCAACCACCGCCAACGAATAAATGCCTCTTCTGGTTAATTTAAACAAATTATTTCATGCACCCATGGATTTGTAAGCTGCTCGTTTTCAGAATAATCTGTTGTCGAGGGATGCGTCGCATATCGAGCTTGCTGGCGCACTGTATTGCATTTGTGTTACTGAGAACTAGTTTTTTTGCAATAAAATAGTCACAGTGTTCAAAGAGGAACCACAAGCTAATGTGAAAAGCACTTATTCACTTCATTAGGCACGCATCTATCACGCCAAAATTTGATGATAACCATGCCTGTTTCGGCTGGTTGTCATTTTTGTCAAGCACCTGCAGTGCGGATTTTTTTAAGTAAACGAATGGAAAAAGACAATACAGCGCGGATATTGTGCTTTTTCCCTTTGTTTCGTCTTTGTTAAAAACGCACGAGGTGTGACAAAGTAACACTACAACATAGCACTGCGCGTATTGTTGACAGGATTTGGCGGTTCAGCCGTGCACCCACCTTCATTCAATAATTGTTCACTTATACGCGTCTGTAGTTTATAAATGCACACACACACACACACACACACACACACACGCACGCACGCACACACACACACACACACACACACACACACACACACGCACACGCACACGCACACGCACACACACACACATATGCTCCTGTCAACGCGGCTCCTTATCGCCGTCGCCGCCGCAACGAGATCGCCCACGTCTCTCGACTGAAACGATATATTCAGCGTCCCAACCCCTTCTAACTTGCTGTCCTCTTTCGAGAAGGGGGGAAAATAGTGTGAGCGCTGACTATGTACTTCATCTTCATCTGTATGACCAAACCATTGTAGTGATCATCATCGTATGTCACGCAGGCTGGCTCTCTGGCTCGTGCGTCTGGATTAAAAAGATAACCTGGTTACTTTTTTCATTTTAATCCAGACGCACGAGCCACGAGCTTCGGACCACAAACTTCTGACCACGAGCGTAACCTGGTTACGCTCGTGGTCAGAAGTTTCTGCAGAGGAGCCGCAACAGTAGCGAAATCACGTACAAAGCGGCGGAAATACGACATCAAGCCAAGAAAGCTGCGGAGGTCTTTGGGTGTGGTTGGTGTAGGAAAGTGCAGTATTGCGGGAACCTTGTCGGGATCGGGCTCAACGCCATGTTTACTGACGACGTGACCTAAAACCTTGATGCTGTGACTGGCAAACCGACACTTCTTAGTGTTGAGCTGGAGACCGGCCTTAGCTAAACACGTGAGGACTTCGTCTAGCCGTTCCAGGTGCAGTGAGAAGCTGGACGAAAAGATGACAATGTCGTCCAGGTAGCAAAGGTCCGTCTTCCACTTTAATCCCCGCAGTACCGTGTCTATCATTCTTTCAAATGTGGCTGGGGCGTTGCATAGGCCAAAAGGCATCACATTGAATTCAAAGAGCCCATCTGGCGAAGCAAACGCAGTCTTCTCTTTATCAGACTCGTGCATCGCAATCTGCCAATAACCAGAGCAGGGGCGGCGCCAGGGGGGGGGGGCAAGGGCGGGCTGGAGCCCCCCCAAAATTCTCGCCTGCCCCCCCTATGCCCACCCAAGTGCCCGGAAGCATATATTGAAAACCTAGTAGGAGCAGAGCTAGCAACCGACGGCTTGCCCCCCCCCCCCCCGGAGGAACTCACTTTGCGTGGTTGCCCCCCCCCCCAGTAAAAACATCCTGGCGCCGCCCGTGAACCAGAGCGTAAAGCCTGTTTCACATGCGAGCGAATGAGCGGCGGTGGTCGCAGCGATGAGCGGCGGGAGGACGCGCGGACGCGCGTTCGTTTCACATGCGCCGCTGCTACCGCTGCTCTTCCGCGACGCCCGCCGCTCTAGCGGGCAGTGTTGTCCGCGGAATCCGCCGGTTGACCGCTGTTTTCAGTGGTATCTGAAAGCCGTGCTCTCCTCCAAGTGTGGAGGGAGACGCAGGGGGCGCCGACCAGTGCGGACGCGAGAAGATCGGCTCCCGTTTCTGTTAATGTTTTCGTTAGGATTTTTGTGGTGCCTGTGCTCGAGCTGCGTTTCATTCGACGCAGTTTCTTCTGAGGATCACGTCGATACCAGACTTTTTTCGGTGAGTGGTCCTTTTGCAGAATTATTGGAACTTTTCTTGTGGAACGCGCCGCGGCTCGGCTAACCCTACCGGGCTAAGCCTAGCGTCGACGGCGAGAGACGGGAGAAAAGGGGCAACATGCCCGAAGTAGCGATGGTGGAAGGAGAGGAAATCTCTCACGAAGAAGCCAATCACCCGGGTTGGACGACAGCGCTGGGCAGGAACAAGAAAGCTCGTGTAGAAACGCCAGTTTCCGCGGGCAACGCATCACATGTGGGCTCGAAGGGAGGCCGCCGCACGGCAGCCCCGCAAGGTGCAATGAAGCGCCTCGCAGCTGCATCGAGGCTCCCCCGGCTGCCGAGGGACCACATACGAATTATCGTCAGGCCGAGGGACGGACTTGACGTCAGAAAAGTAAGCCAAATTAGGCTCGCACAGGCTATTGCCATGGCGGCTGCTCTTGCCCCGGCAGAGATGGAAGGGGACATCGTTTGCCCAAACATCGCCCAGAACATTCTCGTAGTCTCCACACCGGAGCAGAAGAACGCAAACGCCTACGCCGCGATCCAACAGATTCGGATAAGCGAAGGAATGTACCATGTGGCGGCATATGTTGCGGCCCCCGATAACACCTGTAAAGGAGTCATACGAGGAGTGGACACTGACATCAGCGAGGCCCAGCTCCAAACGATGATTGTCAACCAGCGAAATCCGAAGGCCCTAGAAGCCAAAAGGATCAAGAACACCACCACTGTGGTAGTGCTTTTCGACGGCATGAAGGTACCAAACTATGTCATATGCGGCGTCAGCATGCTGCGCTGCACGCTCTACAAGCGCCAAACCGACGTGTGCTACGCGTGTGGAGGACTTGGTCACAGGGCCGATGTTTGCCCCAACCCCAACAAGAGGGTGTGCAGGGGCTGTGGGCTCGTGTCTCCACCCGACGATCACCAGTGCTCGCCGAAATGTGCCCTTTGCGGAGGCCCACATCCGACGGCGGACAGAACGTGCAAAGAACGCTTTCAAGTTCCTTACGTCGTGCGACGGAGAAGACGACGGCGCCGAAAGCGCGTCAAAAAGTCTCAGCAACAGCTGGCCGAAGAGGACCGGTCAAGAGATTCCAGCGTGGCAAGTGCTCCCAGGCAGGGGCGTTCCGTCACGCCGGCTGGCCGCCGGCGCGACCGCTCCAGGGGCCGCGCTCGCACCAAAGGGCGCTCTTGCTCCCGGGCACGATTCCAGGAAGTACCTACCTGGGCGGATCGAGCCAAGCCGAAGCCAGCGGCGCCGCCACCAGAGGTAACGCGGGTACCATTGCCAGAGCATAGGGAAGACCCCAGGGTAGCTAAGTTAATCCAAGAGAATGCTTGCCTTAAGGCAGAGATTCAACAGCTGAGGGCTGACCTTGAGTCGTTCCGCAAACATTACTCCTCGCAGGGTGAGAGACAACAGATTCCCGCACCAGGGGACGTGCAGGCGCGCTCGGGAAAACGTAGGGCCTCACCCCCCCAAGGGGAGTGGGATGCTATGGAGACAGAATCCAACAGCAAGGCTCTGGAAAGCATGCAGCAATCGATTAAACAATTGGCTGATAGCATGACTACCCTACTGAAAAGGGTGTCGTCTCTTGAAGGTACACAGGCAGCGCTAGCTACGGGTAGCTCGCCTCCGATAGGCCCGAACAGGGCACAGTCGCCTGCAGGCGCGGTAACAGTCAACCCGACAGGAGATTGGCTGTCTCAAAACAGTAATTATGGCGGGCAACACTAATGAACTGGTCGTGTGGCAGTGGAACTGTGCCAGTTTCAAAAGGCGCAGGGCTCCACTGCTGCACTTTATTGCTTCTCAGGCGGTCAAACCGCACGTAATTATGTTACAGGAAACTCTCGGTGATGCGCTAACTTTCCCGGGCTATCGAGTCGTCTCGGTGCGCGAGCAAGGGAAGCGCGGTTTGGCAACCTTGGTCGCAAAAAAGTGCTCCTTTCAAGAACACAAACTACAGCTTGGCAACAGCAAGGCTGAGGTCATTATCCTCGAAATAATCCCCAACAGCTGGCTCAAGAACAGCGTATTCCTCCTGAATGTGTACAGCTCGCCATCGGACAAGCGGCAGGGGTTCACTTCGATCATAGCAAAAGCGGTGGCTCTGGCCAGGGGGGCCCCCATCGTGGTAGCGGGAGACTTTAATGCTCCGCACGACGCTTGGGGATACGCCAGGCAGTCCCCCAAAGGCAACAACCTCCTAAAGGCCGTATCTAGCTGTTCTCTTGAATTGATTACGGACCCGCAATACCCGACAAGAATTGGCACATCGGTGGTCCGAGACACAACTCCAGACTTGGCGTTCGTCAAGAACGTCGCCGGAGCAGGGTGGCAAAATTTGCAAGAAAATCTAGGTAGCGACCACTTCATAGTAGCTATTACCCTAGCAGTCAATGCAGCTCCCCCCAGGGAGTTTAAAGTAACGGACTGGGATGCCTTTCGTAAATTGCGGAAGGAGGACCAGGATGAATACGACAGCTTAGACAGCCTCTTTGCAAGGCTCAAGGAGGATGCTAATGCTGCGACCAAGGTTGTCAAAACGAACCTGAGGGTTGATCGGATGGATGCACGCCTCACGCATCTCTTAGAGGCTAAGAATTCCATCCTGTCCCGGTGGAGGACGCAAAGGCTCAATCGCCGACTTCGAAAGAAAATTGCGCAACTTAATCGCGAGATCGAAGCCTACTCTATTGAACTCTCCAAGCAGCAGTGGAATGAAGTATGTTCTTCAGTTGACGGACAGATGAGAGTGGGGGCCAAATGGAACCTCCTCAAACAATTACTTGATGAGTCGCAGTCGAAGGGAAATCAGCGATTGGCTATTGACAGAATCGTTCACAACCAAAAAGCGAAGGGAGTGTCCGAAAAGGCCCTCCTGAAGAGGTTAGCGGACAGCTATCTTCCGCTGGGCCCCTCCGGTGATGCGGACTATCCACATTACAGGGGTGGAATGGTGGCGGAGCTGGACGCACCTTTCACAGAACCAGAAATCTGTAAGGTCCTCCACGAGCTCAACGGACGCTCTGCACCGGGCCCGGATGGAATCTCAAATAAGCTCTTACGTAACTTGGATGGCAAATCCATCGAGAAGCTTACCGAGGAAGTCAACAGGATCTGGGAGACGGGGCACGTCCCCGAATCCTGGAAGACAGCTTCGGTAGCGCTTATCCCAAAGCCAGGCAAACCTCTGGCTTTGGAGAACATGCGACCCATCTCGCTTACGTCCTGCGTAGGCAAGGTGGCCGAACATGCGATTCACCATCGGATATCCGAGTACATAGAAAGCAGAGAGCTATTTCCACACAATATGGTAGGATTCAGATCTGGACTATCCACACAGGACGTGATGCTCCTTATCAAAAGACAAATAATTGACAACAACACCAGGGATACTAGAGGCATACTAGCTCTAGACCTAGCCAAAGCTTTTGATAATATCTCGCACAAGTTTGTGCTTGAGGCAATTTCGGTTATGGGTCTAGGGCAACGGTTCCACGCATACGTTAGGTCTTTTCTCAGGGATCGCAGGGCTACCATTAGGATCGGTCAAATCCAATCCACGGAATTTACCTTGGGAGCGAGAGGCACCCCACAGGGGGCAGTTATCTCTCCTCTACTCTTCAATATTGCCATGAAGGGCCTCTCGGAGCGACTCGCTACGGTGCGCGGGGTTAACCATGCTCTCTACGCGGACGATATCACCGTGTGGTGCATGGGAGGGTCCGACGCCGGGGTAGAGCAGGCGCTCCAAGAGGCATTAGACATCACGGAGAACTTTCTAGTCGGTTCGGGCCTGAGCCTGTCATCGGCAAAGTCTGAGTTACTACTATACAGACCCACCCGACAAGGACTGAGGAACCTCACTCCTTTAGAACAGATTCCCATAGCTTTATACACACGGGATGGGCAGAAAATACCCAGGGTGGACTCCATCAGGGTCCTCGGACTCCTACTAGAGTCCAAGGGGGGCAACTCACGAACTATAGCCCGCATCACCTCCAAGACGGAGAACATGCTTAGGCTCATACTCAGGGTCTCGAACCGCAGGGGCGGGCTGAGCGAGAGCAATCTCCTTCGGCTCTATCATGCATTTCTCATGAGCCACATTAATTATGTCGCTTCGGCGTTGCGCTGGTCCAAAAGAGAAGAGGCAAGAATTGATACACTAATGCGCAAAAGCATAAAGCGAGTTCTAGGCTTGCCTATCCACACTAGCACCGAGAAGCTCCTACAATTGGGCATGCATAACTCCCTCTCGGAGGTGATCGAGGCTCAGCAGATGGCTCAGGTCGTGCGACTATCGTCCTCGAGGGCTGGTAGGCGCATCCTGGAATCCATAGGCTGCGGTCCTACGGCGACTAACCAGCGTAATGTAACACTGCCACCCTCGATCAGAGGCACGTTTTCGGTAGCTCCACTTCCAAGAAATGTCCACCCACAATACAATGTAGGGCGCCGCATAGCTCGGGCCCGTTCCTTATTAAAATCAGTTGCAAACAGACCGCATCTCGCGTCCTTTGTCGATGCAGCCCAGTACGGGCGTTCGGATCGCTTCGCAGTGGTCTCGGTCGATCATAGTGGCACACTCCTATGCTCTGCCTCGGTTAGAAAGGTTTCGGCAATGGTGGCTGAGCAAATCGCCATCGCCATAGCAATGAAGGACCCATCGCGTCCTAATGTATTTACAGATTCACGTTCCGCAGCTAGGGCTTTCGCCTCGGGCTCGATCTCGCGTGAGGCAGCGGCCATCCTCGGCTGTGAGGGGGCTGCCGGGTTTCACACCATAACATGGTTCCCGGCCCACATGGGGGCCAACGTACATCCTGATGTCCCCAACGCCAATGAGTTTGCCCATGACCGTGCGCGAGGTATCGCTCACCGCGGCGGTCCCGGCGGATTCGCAGGCGGGGACGCCGGAAGATACAGGGACTCGCTACTCACTTTCCACGAGATCATGACTCATTATCATCTATCTCGGAGGACTTTTCCACTTCCTCATCCTAAACTTACGCGACCGCAATCATCGGCCTACAGGATGCTCCAAACGGGGTCTTTCCCTTCGCGTGGCAGGTTCAGCCATTTTTCGCCCAACATCGAGCCGCATTGTCCGGACTGCGGTGAGGCGTATTGCTCATTACCTCATATGCTCTGGCAATGTCCTGCGTTACGTGACGCAGAGTTCAACAAAGAAGAGGACTGGGAGGAAGCCCTTAACAGCGGTGACCTCTTGGTTCAACTTCGGGCTGTCCAGAGGGCCTGCGAGAGGGCGGAGGGCCACGGTCTTCCAGTTCCTACGTGGGAGCGGCCCGCGACTGCTACGGATTCCCCCTAAACGGGGCCGTTACAACGCAGTTCCTCAGGACCTGAATAAAGTTCTTTGTCTGTCCTCCAAGTGTCCTTCCTTTGGCGCCCCGTGCTACGAGGTTCATCATCAATAGCCGCTCGAGTTTTACGCGTCTGTACACTGATTGAACTATTTGTAACACGAATCTTACAACAAATAAGCAACGTTTGCAGTTGCTTTTTGTTTTGTCCTGGCTTTTTCAGGTATGATTCGTGTTGCGCGCTCATATAACCGACCATGGAGAAGCAAAAAAAAAAAGAAAGAGTTTGCTTGTATGGGTTTATTATACAGCTGTTCCGGGTAGGTGAATGCTTAGGAACTGCGAGCGTGTTTTGCGCAGCACTTCCCATGTTTATCCGATTCATTGCTTTTGCTTTCAGCGATTTAACATTCAATTAGTAGCCTTCGGCCGTGTAACTTAAATGCATGCTCCTAGGCATGTGTTGCTGTACTGAAATCAACGGCTGTTCTTCGTAATCTGTGCATTGTACATTGTGCTCGCTACCCAACGTGTGTTTGCTGGCCAGCCACGCATTCCGGCACTAGAAACTGGCCAGTGCCGCAGGACTTGTCGACAGCCTGCCAGCTTGAGCGCTGTGCAGCGCAGTAGGGGACGTGGGGACGCGAGTTTGAACACCAATGTGCTTGAATTGGCCATTCAATAAATACAGATACTGACGCATGAAGTTCACTGCCCATTTGTATTTTATTTTCAATCTGCACTCACCAATCGTATGAACGCAGTGAAAGAGGACGGCGCCCCTCGCTATAGATGGAGCAAATATGGAGTAGATCCATCTTCAAATCTGTGAGCATTTCTTGTGGCGTGCTTTGCAGGTATGGTTTCAAAGACAAAAGAAATAACCCGTTAGCGTCCATCGGCTTGTGAGCCGCAATGACGTTGCGCACTGCGTTCAGTTCGTCGTCGACAGTTTCCAATTCTCTTTTTCGCTGCCGCTTTGACCTTTGTTGTGGCGTCGATGAAACTTCCTCACTTTCTCTTGGGCAGCTGGCAGCCTGTAATGGATTGGAAAGTGGTGGATTGGAAGGCGGTGGATTGCAGGGACGCGGATGGTGGGGTGGCGGATTAGGTGGTGTTGTAACCCGTTCTGGTACGCTAGGTTCTTGGAATATAAGTTCAAACGGATTTCTTGTGGCGGGGCAGTTATCAACATCTGAACCATTCCGGAAAGCTTGCGATGGGAGGTCGAGTGGCTCCACGGCAAGGATGTCGGAACCGCTGTTTCCTCGCTGGCATCCATGTTACTGATGCTCCTGAAAGCAATGTATAATTCAGTAATTAAATGACTATACATTACAAAGACGACATCAAGCATACGAGTACTATGTTACATTGGCTATTTGAAACTCGTGCTTAATATTGCCACCTGATATTTACAATTACGTCACGTACCGCCTAGGTTCCAATACGTCTCTGAGGAAAGTCATCTGTTCAGTGTGCGGCCAATATGCTGTCTTCGATGGAGCTGCAGCACCGCTCTTTTTGATTTTTTTCTCTTCTTTTATTTTTTTCCTGAATGTGTCCTTGAGGTTCTTCCAACGTGCTTGAAGTTCGTCTGCTGTCACTGAATAAGAAAAATTTCACATTAGAGCAAATATTTTAGAATAATATATGCCTGGCACATCTATTTTGAAACTATAAGTTAAAAAATAAGTCTTTACATGAACAACGTGTACGAAAAGAAAATGTTCACGAATGGTAGAGAAATAATCCCATGTGACATGTGACGCATCTCGTTCCTAAATTTTATAAAAGCAAATGGGAACGTGTGTGAGCATTCAAAATGATGAATTGATGGACTTTGGTGCCACCCCATAGCTCCATGCTTGGTTCTTCAGTTATGCACACACGCACACATGGTCGTATACACGCAAAAAGACATTGTTTACTTACCAGATTCATCGACTTCTTTAAGAATCTCGGCAACTTCTTCCCAGAGGATGATCTTCTTCTGCTTATTCCGGAAATGTTTACTCTTTACGTCCCAAAGAATAGGTCGTTTAGCAACTTCAGCAATCAACAACTCATTGAAAGTAGCGCGAGACATTTGTGGGCTGCGGCGAGGACGGATGTCGTCTGCTACTCAGTCGGAGCGAGTTGTTCTGTGGAACCAGTTCTTCGCAGCGCGCGCGTCAACTTCTCGACTCCACCCCCGTCATCACGTGTCAAACGACGTCACTGGTCGCTCTGCCGCTTGTGCCGCTAGCGATTTTTTCCAACTCGGGCGAATTTCACAAGGGCGTCTAGTCGCCGCGGTAAAAACCTGTTTTAGCCTTGCGCGGCGGCTGTCGCTCCGCTCTTGGACCAAAATCGCTCGCATGTGAAACAGCCTTAAGTCGGGACTTGAAAAGTACTCGGCACCTTGTAAAGTATCAAGAGCGTCGTCAATGCGAGGCATTGGGTAGTGTTATGCCAGCGAGTCCTCAGCAAACGTCCGTGCCTCTGAAAAAGGCAATCTGGGTCAAGGCCAGCCCGCAGTCCGCCTGACGCGAACAACTCAACGGCGTAAAGTGCCAACCACTGGCACGCGTATGCACGCGCCTACGCGTCAAAAGCATCTAGTCGCGCCTGTGGAGGAAAAGGGCGCGCAACTACTGGCACGCGTCGACCGCGTTGACGCCCACGCGTCCAAGGCCGATGCACAATGTTGCTTGATCTTTTGGCTTAGAACTGTCCAAGTTCAGCACAGAATGGCACGTTCTCTACTGGAGCGGGAATGTATGTTTTAGAGGATATAAGAACACGTTAACAAGTTGATAGTGCTTCAAACACCACAGTTTAGACTATTTTAGAAGTAATTGACATTTCAGTGCCCAAAGTAACTACAGCGGTATGCACCAGAAATCAACATCGGTGCGTGCGCCGCTCCCGCGAATGAACATTCGCGTCTAGCATACTGTACGTCTATCATAGGTGTGTGCAGGGTTCTCCTTAAGGAGGGGGGGGGGCAAAAGTTTGTCCCAGTGCCCCTCCCCAGGGCTGACTTAGCACCCCCTCCCTATTATGTTAATATATGGACTTGACATTGAGCTCTCTCCCCCCCCTCCTCTCTGTGGTGAATGAGGCGTGGCTGCCCTCCTGATCAGGTTTGCAAACCACCGGGTTTCTATACCTGCACTACCAATGTTTACTAACAATATCTTGCATATTCTGGTACCTTCAGTATATTTACCAACATATTTTATATCAGTCAACTTAATAATCACGCCTGCAACTTCATGATCTGACAGAATTAAGTCAGTCATAAGACTACAATTGAGGCCAGAGTAGCAGGCTTTCGGCTGATGTGCGTGTTCGAAATATCTTCTAATGCAACAAAGCACACCTGGTTCTTATTGATACAACTGATATTGGCCATAAGATAGGAACCAAATACTGCGTAGAATGCCTTCGGGCATTTTCCATAGTCGAAATGTGCTCTAATGCAACTAACTGTGCCTGACACTTCATGATGTGATAGATATCAGTCATAATATTGCAACTGACCCCTGTATGGAAGACTTCTGGGCGTTGTCTTTAGTCAAAGTATTCTCTAAAACAATAAATGACACCCAACTGTTCATGAATTCACAGATATCGGTTATAATATTAGAACTGAAACCTTAATGCAAGACTTCTGGACGTTGTCTTTAGTCAAAGTATTCTCTAACACGACAAACGACACCCAACTATTCATGAAGTCACAGATATCGTCATAATATTGGAACTGAACCCTGTATGGAAGACTGCTGGACGTTGTCTTTAGTCAAAGTATTCTCTAAAACGACAAATGACACCGAACTGTTTATTAAGTCGCAGATATCGGTCATAATATTAGAACTGAAACCTTAATGCAAGACCTCTGGACGTTGTCTTTAGTTAATGTATTCTCTAAAACGACAAACGACATCCAACTGTTTATGAAGTCACAGATATCGGTCATAATATTAGAACTGAAGCCCTAATGCAAGACTTCTGAACGTTGTCTTTAGTCAAAGTATTCTCTAAAACGACAAACGACACCCACCTGTTTATGAAGTCACAGATATAGGTCATAATATTGGAACTGAACCCTGTATGAAAGACTTCTGGGCGTTGTCTTCAGTCAAAGTATTCTCTAAAACGACAAATGACGCCGAACTGTTTATTAAGTCGCAGATATCGGTCATAATATTAGAACTGAAACCTTAATGCAAGACCTCTGGACGTTGTCTTTAGTCAATGTATTCTCTAAAACGACAAACGACATCCAACTGTTTATGAAGTCACAGATATCAGTCATAATATTATAACTGAAGCCCTAATGCAACACTTCTGAACGTTGTCTTTAGTCAAAGTATTCTCTAAAGTGACAAGCCGCACCCAACTGTTCATGAAGTCACAGATATAGGTCATAATATTGGAACTGAACCCTGTATGAAAGACTTCTGGATGTTGTCTTCAGTCAAAGTATTCTCTAAAACGAAAAATGACACCGAACTGTTTATTAAGTCGCAGATATCGGTCATAATATTAGAACTGAAACCTTAATGCAAGACCTCTGGACGTTGTCTTTAGTCAATGTATTCTCTAAAACGACAAACGACATCCAACTGTTTATGAAGTCACAGATATCGGTCATAATATTAGAACTGAAGCCCTAATGCAAGACTTCTGGACGCTGTCTTTAGTCAATGTATTCTCTAAAGAGACAAGCCGCACCCAACTGTTCATGAAGTCACAGATATCGGTCATAATATTAGAACTGAAGCCTTAATGCAAGACTTCTGAACGTTGTCTTTAGTCGAAGTATTCTCTAAAACGACAAACGACACCCACCTGTTTATGAAGTCACAGATATAGGTCATAATATTGGAACTGAACCCTGTATAAAAGACTTCTGGACGTTGTCTTTAGTCAAAGTATTCTCTAAAGTGACAAGTCGCACCCAGCTGTTCATGAAGTCACAGATATCGGTCATGATATTGGAACTGAACCCTGTATAGAAGGCTTTCGAATGTTGTCTGCAATCAAAATGTTCTCCAATGCAACAACCCACACCTACTCTGCATGATGTGACGGATTTAGGTCATGAGACTGTAATTGTACACTGTGCAGAGGGCTTTCGAATGATAAGCGTATCGGAAATATCCTCTAATGCAATAAACCGCACCTGGGTTTTAATGATACAACAGATACTGGTCATAGGAATGGAACCAAGCATTACATATAATGCCTTTGGGCATTTTTTGTGGTAAAAATATGCTTTAACGCAATTAACTGTACCTGAAACCTCATGATAAGACAGATATTAGTCATAGGACTGCAACTGAACCCTGTATGAAATACTTCTGGATGTTGTCTATAGTTAAAGTATTCTGTTAAACGACAAACTGCACTCAACTCTTCATGAAGTCACAGATGTCGGTCATAATACTGGAACTGAACCCTGTATGGAAGGCAGTCAAAATGTTCTTCAATGCAATAAAACACACCTGACACTTCATGATGCAACAGATATTAGTGATCAGATTGGAACCAAGGACAGCGTGGAACACTTTCAGATGGTATACTTATTTATTTTCAAATACGGCAGCCCAATGTGAGGCTACTGCAGAAGTGGTGTACATATATACAAAATGAAAGCATTTAAACAGTGATATCACAGTAAGTGTGCCAACGTAAATGAATATCACTACCCCCTGAGTGCACCCCAATAAGAAATGAGAGAAACAGAACATTAATATGATACAAGTGCCTCCAAAATGTCAGACACACTGGTATCACGAACAAAGTCAAGTAGATCATTCCAGTGTTCGACAACTTTATTTGAATGTGTTGGAGAGCACTACAAATGACTTCTAGGCTGGACTGTCATTGCAGATCAGTGCTCTGTTGGACGTTTCTGCACTTTGCAGCTAGTTTCAATATCTTTTAACATCTACAAAATGCATCTGACACTTCTTGATGAGACAGAAATTGGTTTTGAGACGGCAGCCAAGCACTGTGGCTTTCACATGTCATAAATAGTCAAAATACCGTAGAATGCAATAAAGCATGCCCAAAATTTTTGATCGGACAGATACCAATCATAGGATTGCACCAGAGCATCATATAGAAGTTTTGGCAAGGTTCTTAACATAGCCTAACTGAATGTGCTTAAGTGCATGCTTATATAGTCCAAGTTAATGTGTATACTAAAAACCTGAAAAGAAATGAAGCAGTCCTTGGAAACACATACAAAGATTCAATGTTTGAAACCATCTAATAATATCTTCAGCTCATTACAGTCTAGAGGAACAGATAAATACATGCACAGTTCTGAAAGATCTCATAAGTCACATGAGGTACTTTTTGCATTTCTTTTATACAAAGTGCAGTACATTACTAGTGCACCTTCATTCTTTCTGTGCATACATGTGGTGACCTTCTCTTCCTACTATTGTGTCATCGTGCAGCTAATTTCAAATCAGGCACTTCTCTCAAGGTTTTCAGTTATCTGTCTAGCTGTAAACAAAACGCGTGTTATATTATAGTGAACTGTAAAACGATGGAGAAGCACCATCGTATGCCTACAGCTATGAGTATCAGAATGAACTATAAATTAAGAATGTGTATGTTAGAATGCCTCCAAACAATGTATGTGCAACTGAGCGTGGCCAAGAAGCAGAACAAGCGAGAAGTGAAATAGCAGGCAATACCAGCAGCACTTAATCATGCAACTTTCTTTTTTCGATCACCACAGCAACGCACGCTCTAGTTTCTATCTTGGATATGAATGGACATGAGACTGCTGACAGCTGAATGTGTCAGCGTCGCTGGTACCCGTCACGAAATCACATCACACTGATACCAACCAGAGCACGCTTGTTAATAGCTTGGCAACACACGAAAACGATTTGCACTGAAGCCAACGAATGTTTCAGCGTCATACAATTCACGAATACACTTATATAAGTACGTACGATTTCACATCACCAAAATGTGCTGGCTAGTGCGAGGTTCACTTTCAGCGATGATGAATACCGATGTTGAAAACAAACACAGTGTAGATAAAAACTCCTCCGTATGCACTACGCAATGTTTTGGGCGTCGTATACGGTGTCTATGTTGCGACGGAAACTACCGTAGATCTTTCTCAGCCGATGTTCCTCGCATGCGTTGGTTCATACGAACTAGACGGTAGAGGCCTACGCCGGATCCAGATGACACCGCTCTGAACTGCCTCCGCGGTAGGCGAGGGCTCGCGCTCAAAGCTTCGAACCTCAGAAGTCTGTTCACACTTATTTTTAGCACAGAAAATCACAAATCAAAGCACAAGAACACCGACATGCTCTAGTAGTCTGTGCGATGTTTTCGCTCGGCCGACGATCGCACTCGGGACCGGTGCCGGCATTCGCTGGATTTGTCGGCGTCGCTCGAACTCGGCACGAAACCGCGTCACGCTGGTAGCACTCGCAGTCGTTCGTCGTTTCGTTGTCGTTCTAGATTACGAAGCGGTCATTCAGGAACGTTTGGCGTAGTTTTCATGCTTGCTTTCAGCACTCGGCTGTGCCTTCGAAGCGGCGGCCATTAGGCACAGCATTCGGAGTCATCGCGGCCTCTGGTTGGTTGGCGCGCGGCCTCTGGTTGGCTGGCGCCGCTGTACGCGTGGTGACGTAGCGTACGCGAGCCGAAATATCAAGCCCGGCTTGATCCCTCGCGCCTGGTCGCGTATGCCCCTCCGAAGCCGACGCTGAGAGGCGCATTTGACGCTTTTGACGCGTAGACGCGAGCATACGCGTGCCAGTGGTTGGCACTTAAACACGCGCGGCGCCTCTCTGGCGCCCACGTGCAGTGAGTCAGCAGCGCACGTGAGAGCGAGCCCCGTCGAGTAAACAACGGGCGTCTTCGTGTCTGGGGGTCTGACGTGGCCCAGCGGCGACCCCATTGGAGGAATCTGCCCTGACGACCAGCGGCGCTTCTGATTGGACATTTTGGTTGGACCCGGTGCATATAAAAGAAGCCCTGCGGCGCGTCGCGATCGGCGGTCCTATGTGAGAGGAGTCCCCGTGTCGGAGAGCCGACATGTGTGTGAGTCGGCGGTCCTAGGTGAAAGCTGACATGTGTGTCAGAACGGACCCGTTTGAGAGCAGACCTATGTGTTAGAGAGGAGAGCTCGGCTCTTCGAGTCTCTGTCGGCCCCAGTGCCGAATTTGTAACGCCTCTGTATATATGCTGTACATAAACCTTGTTTAACTCACCGTCGTCTCGTCCGCTTGTCTTATCAGCTCTGCGCAGAAGCAGTCGCGAGCTGAGAAACATACGCTACCAAACGGCTGGTGACCTACCCGGCGGAGTTGGAAGCAGTGGCGCCTTCGGGACCGTGTTGGCGTCGCCGTCTTTCGCAACAGTGGAGGTCAGCGGTGGGATTCGGAGGTGGCTTCGCAACAGTGGTTGGCAGCTGCGGGATCGGCCGGCGTCAGCGACATCGATGCGGTGAGTGCCTGATGTTTTCCCCTCAGTTCACCAGACTACTCTAGCTCAGGTTGTAGTAGTTTAGAGAAGGGCTGTGTGAAGCATTGAAGTGAGCTTTGATCGTTTCAAGCCAAGTCGAAGCGCTTTGAAACCAAAGTTAATGCGGAGGGAGTAAACACGGGAGTGTGAAAAATTGCTTGCGCGTCTTGCTAGTGGACTTATAGTGGGTACGGCAAGTAGATTCTTAACAGGGGCAAACAGCAAGAGGCTAGTATGAGCGATGGAGAACCTTAAAGTGAAGGAACTCATCGAAATTTGTGAGGAACTCGGCATTACTTTGGGCCGTGCGAAACGAAAACAAGCGATCCTTGAGATCATGAAGGATGAGGGAGTGTCGGCTGAGGAAGTCGATGAGGCCTGGGTGGATATTAAAGCACGCCGTGAGGAGGCTGAAAGGCGAGAAGTAGAAGCTCGCGAACGTGAGGAAGCTGAAAGGCGCGAAGCTCGCGAACGTGGAGAAGCTGAAAGGCGCGAACGTCGCGAGGAGGCCGAGAGACAGGAGCGCCTTGAGTTGAAACGAATAGAATTGGCAATCCTACAGTGTTCGCAGGCGCCTAGCGTAGCTTCTCCAACAGTTCAGGTCAGCGGTTTTAGAATTAGGGACCAATTGCCACCGTTCGTAGTAGGCGAGGACATGGCGAAATATCTCGTCAAGTTTGAACACGTCTGTGAGCGAAACGCTTTGGAGCGGTCTCTTTGGGCGCGGAACCTGTTAGCTCTTCTTCCCGGCGAAGTGTCCGACGCGATAACTTGCTTGTCGAGGGAAGCGTTTGAGAGCTATGACGAGGTTAAGGAAGTGCTCTTGAGACGTTATAAGTTGTCACCCGAGGCTTTCAGGCAAATGTTCCGGTATGCTGAAAAGGGGAATGAGTCACACGTTGACTTCGCGTTTCGTCTTAAAGCCGATTTAATCGAATGGCTCATCCCGGCTGTGGCGGCTGCATTTCCGATGGAGGCGGAAATGTTGTAGGCCCGTGTACTCAGATTTGGGTGCACGTTAAAGAACCCCAGGTGGTCAAAATTTCCGGAGCCCTCCACTACGGCGTCTCTCATAATCATATGGTGGTTTTGGGACGTTAAACCCCACAAATCAATCAATCAATCAATCAATCGAATGGCTCAAGGGCGAAGGTGTTTATGACGACCGCGATAAAGTGGTGGAATGCGTTTCATTGGAGCAATTCTACCGCTGCATCGAGGATAATGTCAGACTTTGGCTGCAGGACAGACTTGGGGAAGTACAGCTAAACAAGGCAGCAGAGTTAGCTGAGGAGTATTATACTCGCCGAAAGTTGCACAGCAGGGCAGTGCGCGTTGAAAAGAATGAGAGAAAAGAGGGCTTTTCAAAGAAACCTGATCAACGGAGACCCGCTCCGCACCGTAATTTCAAGAAGGACCCGTCTCTTACGAAGGACAGTGTAGGGGAAGGGCAAACAGAAGCGGAGACATCGAGTGAGGTTTCTACCACACAGGCATTTGAATCGGAAAACAAACGGAAGCCGCTAATCTGCTACAACTGCAAAAAGGAAGGGCACATCGCGAGAAACTGTCAGGAAAAGTTTGCCTTCGCAACAATCCGAGAATCAGAAAAAAACATGCGGTTGTTGGAGCCGTATCTCCAAGAAATTAAGGTGAATGAGAAAACGTGCCGAGCACTTAGAGACTCAGCGGCAACCATGGACGTTGTCCATCCTTCATTGGTGTCTCCGGATGACTACAGGAGAATGCGCGTGGATCAGGCAAGTCGCCGAGGAGCAGAGTGTTTCCTTACCAATCGCCACGGTTGTCATTGAAGGCCCGTTTGGTGAGCTTCGCACCGAAGCGGCTGTGTCTGCCGCGCTAAATGATCGTTTTCCTTATCTTTTCTCCAACAACTCGGAGCAGCTTCTCAAAGAGCAGGGCAAATCGTTCTTCCCCAGCTTAGCGTGCATGGCCCTCCCGCGATCGCAAGCGCGGAAGCTTGACCTTGTTCAATGCGGTGAACTCTCAAGTGACCTTGTCGGCGGGTCGACGGAACCCCAGAAGGGAAATTTTCCGCATGAGTCATGTGAGCAGTCACGCGAGCGGCCCGTCGCGGAAGCGGCCGGCGCGGTATGCGTTGGGGGAGACGACATGGCGCCATTGAATCAGAGCGAGAGGGCTGCATCGCTCTCGCCTGTAGCGGAAAGTTGGAGCGAGCTGCCAAGAGTTGATCGAGAGACGCTCATTCGAGAGCAGCGTGAGGACCTCTCGATTGAAGCGCTAGTGGAAAGCCACAAAAACGCGGCACAAGTGCTGTCGAAGGAGCACTACGAGAAATCGGGGAAGAAGCGTGCTTTTGAAGCAGGAAGTCAGGTATTGCTGCTGCAGCCGTCCAAAAGGAACAAGCTTGAGGTTGATTGGGAAGGGCCTGCCAATGTAATATCGAAGCTTCCCAATACGAATTATGAGGTGAAATTAGGAAGGCGGCAGAACAAAATTTACAACTTGATGAAACCCAATGTTCAACATCAAGCGGTCGTAAATCAGCTGTTGAATGCTTCAGAGGAAGAGGAAGCAGAAATTTTTAGTTCTTGTGAGGTAATCGAAGGGGGATCGAAAGTAATCTGGGAACAGTTGAACCTAGAGCCTAGCTTAAGTGAAGGAGGACCTGAGAAAGAGGACCCGAGAAAGATTGGTTCCGAGTTAGGAGACGTGTTTTCGGACCGCCCCGGAAACACGAGGGTGAACGAACACGATATCGAGCTAAGCGGTGAGGAGTCAATCTGTAGCAAGCCGTATCGTTGTTCCCCTGTGCAACGTCGCAAGTGTGAGCCGCTCTTGGTACCGCATAGGTATCGTCGCCTAAAAGTGGCCGGTTACTGAGATGGAGCGTGATACTCCGACAGCGCAACTTTGACGTTCGCTACAAAAAAAAGGAAAGCTATACGCTAATGCAGGTGCATTGTGCAGTGCGTTCTAGCTAGTACCTTCTCAATCTTTCGGTTTCTCGCTGGCGATTCGGGGCAAAATTTTGACCTCATCACGACCTGGGCTGAGCGCTCTCGTTCAATGTGATCTCAAGGGGCCAACTTTATGTGGTATTCTAATTCGTTGCGTTGTTGTAATTGTGAAAAATTCAAGTTCTTACTTTAAGAGTCTTTTGTCCCACATGTGCCTCCTGATGTAGAGGGAACGAAATTCCGATAGACACTTAGCTAGGTATATGTTGTACTATACTTTGTCTGGTGTTCTGTCGGGTGACCGAGGGCACTTGCTTGTGTCGTGTGTTGTCTGTTGTCGATCCGTTCTTGGCAAGTTGCAGAACCATCAACAAGTGCTGAAACCGAAGGTGGTCAGAAAAGACGAGCGAAGTTGGCCAGCAAGTTGTGGCGACAAGCCAGTGGAGCTGGGATCCGTCGTCAAGAATGGGATGTGTTCCCGGAACAGTCTGGAGCTGTATTCTCCCCATGGCCCTGGAGGCGAACCTGGAGGGACCTGGCGAACGAGCGCGCCTGTCATCCGAGCCCCGTGGAAGCAGCTCGTCTTTTCGGCGCATTGTCTGGCGGCGGGGGTGCTGTTATGCCAGCGAGTCCTCAGCAAACGTCCGTGCCTCTGAAAAAGGCAATCTGGGTCAAGGCCAGCCCGCAGTCCGCCTGACGCGAACAACTCAACGGCGTAAACACGCGCGGCGCCTCTCTGGCGCCCACGTGCAGTGAGTCAGCAGCGCACGTGACAGCGAGCCCCGTCGAGTAAACAACGGGCGTCTTCGTGTCTGGGGGTCTGACGTGGCCCAGCGGCGACCCCATTGGAGGAATCTGCCCTGAAGACCAGCGGCGCTTTTGATTGGACATTTTGGTTGGACCCGGTGCATATAAAAGAAGCCCTGCGGCGCGTCGCGATTGGCGGTCCTATGTGAGAGGAGTCCCCGTGTCGGAGAGCCGACATGTGTGTGAGTCGACGGTCCTAGGTGAAAGCTGACATGTGTGTCAGAACGGACCCGTTTGAGAGCAGGCCTATGTGTTAGAGAGGAGAGCTCGGCTCTTCGAGTCTCTGTCGGCCCCAGTGCCGAATTTGTAACGCCTCTGTATATATGCTGTACATAAACCTTGTTTAACTCACCGTCGTCTCGTCCGCTCGTCTTATCAGCTCTGCGCAGAAGCAGTCGCGAGCTGAGAAACATACGCTACCAAACGGCTGGTGACCTACCCGGCGGAGTTGGAAGCAGTGGCGCCTTCGGGACCGTGTTGGCGTCGCCGTCTTTCGCAACAGTAGACGTCCTTACGAGTAATTTTGTTGAGTGATCTGTAATCAATGCAAAACCGTACCGAGCCATCCTTTTTTTTACGTGTACGACAGGAGAAGACCATGCGCTTGTCGAAGGCCTGATGACGTTGCGCGCGAGCATGTCGTTGACTTGTTCTTCTATAAGCACGCGTTCAAAAGCCGACACACGGTAAGGGCGGCGACGAATGACATGGGATCCATCGGTGTCAATACGATGGGCAGCCACTGTTGTTTGACCCAGACCTTCGGAACAAACGTCAAAGCAAGTTTTGTGCTTCATTAATAACGCTAACAAGGCATCAGTTTGCGTTGGGTTGAGATGTTCACACAAAGTGGCCTTGAGAGCAGGAGATGCATCTTCCGCTGGCATACACTTTGAAAAAGACGAAGCAGATGAACTAGTGACGACACAAACCGGTGCTTCTTCGGTAATGCCGGCAACCGTGGTCCCCTCTGGCAGAAGCGGTGGTTCTGGCGTCGTGTTGGAGGCTGTGATGCTTGCATGACCACGGGAGAACCGCACTAAACAAGATGCGATGGTGATCCCTCGAAAAATGCAGCGCTGGCAAGGAACAACCACAGCGTCACCATCTAAAATGTCTTGTGACTTGATCGTAAGGACACGTTCTTGTCCGGGAGGCCGGAGGAAATCCGCAGCTGTCACAAGATTGGGTGACGAAAGGTTGGCAGCAGAAGAAAGCTCAGTGTCCGTAATACGAATGAGGGGCTGACCACACGAAATCACAGCATACGCCGCTGACAAGAAGTCCCAGCCTAAGATTATCTGATGAGCGCACGAAGACAGCACAGCCAATTGTACGTGATGACGGATTCCATCGATGAGAACACGACCAGTACACAATCCAGTCGGGCAAATCGGGCTGTCATTAGTGCCGCATAACATGGGACCGGAATAAGGAGTTAGCACTTTACGCAGGCGAAAACACAATTCACGATCAATTACCGAAATGGCGGCTCCAGTGTCTATAAGGGCATCAACAAAAACACCTTCCACACAAACAGGCAGTAAATTAGCTGGGCGAGACGAAGGAGTTGTAACACTTCAACAACAAGCAGTTTCCTCTCCAAAAACTGCACCTTCTAGTTTTCCGAGTCCAGAGAGATCGGCGCGGGACGCAGGGGTGATGACGTACGCCGAAACGGTGATGGAGAACGGCGGCGAGATGAACGAGAAGGATGAGGTCCAGCTTGAGACCGTGTAGGGGAGGGCGACCGACGAGGTATGGACGGATACGGTGCGGGATCGTACTCATCGGGTCGCGGGGCAAAGTCTCTTTCATAAGCTGGGTAACCACGTCGTTCATCCTGCTGACGGCGGCGGCAGAAACGGGATATATGACCCCTTATGCCACAGTAGAAGCAGATGGGGCGTGGATGACGCCATGTAGAATAGTGGCGTGGCCTTGGCACTTGCGTTGTCATCGCAGCCACATGGTCGCATCCGACGTCCGCAGGCACGGTTGGAACTGTTTCAGGGGCCAGTGATGCAACTTCTGTGCGCTTCCCAGTGCCTTAAGGCACTGGGAAGCGCACAGGAGACGGGGCATGTGCAGCGCTTGTCATTGATGCCAATTCGTCCTTGATTATCTCACGCAGGTTGGGAGGAGGTATGCGGACAGACGCAATAGTTGGGTTGCCTGAAATAAGGCCATCAAGTTCTTCTCTGACAATTGTGCGGATAAAGGCCCGCAATTCATGCTTTCCGGTAAAGCGAGCGTCGCAGGAGGCGTGTGGAAGGCGCATGGAATGAAGCGCGTCCAGGCGTTGGCATGTGGTGATGACGTCTCGGACGGTAGTTGGATTCTGGATCACGAAAGCATTGAAGGCCACAGAGTTGATACCTTTCAGTAGATGTCGGATGCGATCGGCCTCCGTCATGTCATTTTGTGCTCGGCGACAGAGAGCCAGAATATGTTCAATGTAGGACGTATACGATTAGTCGTCTCCCTGGATGCGGGTTGCGAGCTTCTGTTTCGCTACCGAAGAGCATCCTGCAGGCGTGCCAAATACCTGACGGAGATGCCCCGTGAAGGCCGACCAATTGGAGAAGTCGCTCTCGTGGTTGTAATTCCAGGTTTTAGCGACGCCATCGAGGTAAAAAGGAACGTAGCGTAGTTTGTGCGCCTCGTCCCAATAATTACAAACGCTGATTCGATCATAACTGTCCAGCCATTCTTCGACGTCTTCGTTGCGAAGGCCGGAAAATACAGGAGGGTCTCGGTGAGAGGTACTCACGGTGTAGTGAAGCCTAAGTGGCTGAGAAGGAGCGGTTGCAGCAGCGGACGCGTTGGGTTCTGCCATAGCTGTTGCTTGAGGGCACAACCGTCGACCAGACCGGAGCTCCAGGGGGTGACGGGTAAAGCAGGAGGTCGTGGGAACCAAAGCACGCTCCACCACTTATGAGACCACGCCTGGTACGGCAGTAACCAGGTTATCTTTTTTAATCCAGACGCATGAGCCAGAGAGCCAGCCCGCGTGGCTTACGATGATGATCACTACAATGGTTTGGTCATACAGATGAAGATGAAGTACATAGTCAGCGCTCACAATATATATATATATATATATATATATATATATATATATATATATGCGCACTGTTGGGCAGCTTTATTTGAACCACTAAAGTGATTGCGAGGTCATTTATAAGTGAGAGACAATCCAAAAATCATAAATACAGCATCATGATCGGCTTTTTTTGACAAAGCCGGATGATAACCTGCTATATACGACAAAGTTCTGTTAAGGTAGTGTGCCACACATTGTTGCTGCGAAAGAAATTTATTGAACATTTACTTATACTGCGTGTGCATAGCTTCGCATTTACGCAATTAAATAGAACAGGGAACAGATAAACAAAAAATGCTACATATATCAGGCATTGCGATGCAATGCGTACAAATGTGAAGCTGCAAAAAGGCGTTGCAAAATACTAATACGACACCTCTATAGTTGCAGAAATGTAACACATTGATTGTTCATTGATTGCTTGATATTATAATCCTTGAAAGTAGTGTTCGAACTCTCTCTTTGCAATTTTCTCTATTAGTTTCTTTGGGGATGTGGTGTATTCGGATTTTGATATAGTATTGCGCAATCATCTTTTACAGGTTGTACATGTGGTTATCTAGAGGGTCACAGTCAAGCAGGTGATGCTCAAGCTCTGCAAACCACGACCTCTCGAGAGCCATAGTTAGGATTTCCAAGATCAGTGGTGTACACCTTTTGTGCAATGCCCTTACATCATTGTGTTCTGCCTGCAGAAATCGAATACCTTTCTCAGCAGCCTCGCTAATGTACAGCACGTCCTTAGATGGTGCCACTAGGCCACCACGACTTTTTTCTTGAGTAAGTGCTGGAAGCTCCTTCGACTACAGCGCAGCCACGCACTCTTCACACAACATGCTGTCTGCATTTTTGCGTGCCACAAATCCTGCAACATACGGCGCAACAGCTTCAACAACTGGTGACAGGCTCCGAGGCAGGTCTACGCGATAGGTGTACTCATGGTCATCATCAAACGGCTCAAGGACTGAACATCTTCTCTGGTGAGTGACTGTAGTTGATTAGACTTCACTGATGGCACTTGACACAGCCAGCACTGCTACAACATTCGCAGCACAGTTGCCGGAGTCAGATTACCTAACCTCTGTCTGTATGAGTAGACGCTTGTACGCTGCTATGAACTGAAAGGCAGTTGGATTGTTGTTGAAACCCCTTTACCTCTTATGCACCCAAATAAAATTTCCAAGTGGTCCTGCGACATCTTGTGTGTCAACAAGTACTTCATCTTCCCTGTGGCTACAAGACAGTCAAAGAAATTTGCAGCGCTGCGAATGCAAATGAGCAGGCCGACAAATCCGGTTTTCTTCAGGCTCTCAATGACGGCGCTCGTTTGCGCAAGTTAGCTTAGTGATATAATTTTCAGCTTCCTGCAGAATAGCCTTCCATGATGCAGCATTTTCATTGCGTAGTGCAGCTTTAAAAGACTTGGCAAGAGGATTTCTCGAATTAAGCAAGTCAAACAGACTGGGAAAAATTCGTATGAACCTTGCTGTGGCATGCGCACCTTGGAATCGTGGCAATCTCAAAGTAAATTCACAGAAGTCGAGAGTGTCTGCCACTGAGGAGCTAAGCGTTTGCAGAGCAAGCCTTATTTTCATTTTTTTTGTTTTTCCCGTTCGACATGAACTTTTGTGAGTTTATTTCCAAGGTGCATGCCTTCTTCTCGCTGCATGACTTCTAGTGCTTCGATGTAGAACCACTTGATGTGCGAGACTTCATCATCAACAAGGTAGTCAACCGATCTGAGGCAGTTACGAACTAACTTAAGCATGTGACGAGGGTCTAGAATGATCGAGATCTTCTTCGACGAGCCCGTAGGGCAGTCAAAACTTGTCGCGAAATCGGGTGACTGGTAGCAGAGATCAGGACCAAGACAGCGGACCATTGTGAAGTTGGAAGAATCCCCGTCAAACGTCAAGGACACAACATCCACACCTGCTGATGTTACCCTTGCAATGCACTCTTTGGTTAAGCTTGCCCTTTCGGAGCCCGATAAAGAACCTATGAAAAAGTATCCAAGTGGTACTTTAAGCCTCAAGTTGAGCGCTACAAGCAGTGCACACACGTGCACTAGTTGCTTCTGGCAAGCCTACTCATTCCGATGTTTGATAGGTGTAGCCATATACCGCAAGTGCTTCGTCCATAAACAGAAACCTCATGGACAACGTCGTGTCAGCGAGCATATAAAGCTTCAAGTTACCTTCCATACAGCTATACGCATGTATTACACGTATGTGTACCTTTGATATTGTTTCTAATTTAACAGAATACGCGAAAAAACAGGCGATCGTCAGCGAACAAAGCGAGAATACCTACACGTGAAAAGTGATCCCAGGCGTCTTCTTTATGCATTATCTGTGTAGCCGTAAGCGACGCACGAAATCACCATGGCTTTGAAAATCTTCAACTGCTTTACAAAAGCATTTCACAGTCTCCAAAGGCCACTGCGAGGGCGGAGCTACGAAGCGCACTTTGTCGTCTGCTTCCGAGTCTTTCCTCTTCTAATACGGCGACGACCGGCTTCACTTATCGGGGCGCACCTCCACTCCAGAAGACATAGTATAGAACCTCCCTGATCATGATTCATTCTAGTACACTGTAGTCATGAAGTTAAACCTCCTGTGAGTGAAACCAGTGAAAAACGTGCGGCGGCCCTCTTGCAAGAGGCAAGGCTGACAGGTGAGCGTCCGACCTTACCAAAACCAGACAAAACTGTATCCTCCTTATTTTTCCAGTGAACTTCACTTACAATAAAGAAATGTCCCAGGAGGGGCAAATGAAAATTTTGTGGGGGCTCCAGCCTCCCCATTGGCACCCCTGCAACCGCGGAACCGCGCCACCATGCGTTTTCTGCCCCACGAAATAGGGCGGCGCTGGCTTTACAACGGAAGAAAAGTTAAAATCGTTCGTCCACGGGCTTCACAAACAGCACCATGCATAAGGGGACGGACCGTGATGACCATCCATGCAGGTGGCAAAAAGAAAAAAAAATTGGCCCGGATCTACATGTTACAGTGTAACATGTAGTCTTGAGTCTGGAGAGAGTGGACAAAACGTTTATTTGATGTTCTGCGCAAGAAAATCGGTGAACGGTATTCTGCAGGCGCTGCGTTAGAGTGCCTCGAGGATGTGGCGGAGGCGAACTAGCGCATCTAGGCATGTTAGACACAAGTGCCATCTGGCAGTTATCTTCGAAAACGAAGGCGTGCAGCCCACGGAGAAAGATGCGCGCCAGTCTCGGAGATGATAAGGTGTAGAACGCAAAGTGACGGGCAGGTGCCACCACCTTGACGTCGTAGCAAAGCGTTGGAAACACCTTTTTGAGCATCGCGTGGCACTGTCAGCGCAGCGCGATTAAACGCTACATTCCTTAGAGTTACTGTGTGTGCCTCTTCTAGTATAAAGGTAGACATAGAAAACATCGAATCGTTGTTGTGGCGTCTCAGATATGCGCAATAATTGCTTTTTAATGGACAATCGCACAACTATGAACGCTAAACCTTCAGCAATATTGGTGAGCGCTGCGGATGGGGTTGGCCGTTTGGTGCTGTTTCAGGTATCGTTAGGGCGGATAAACAAACAATTGTACAGGTAGGCAGACCAAAATTTTTCCGTCGAAGGTCCCTAAGGAAGATTATGGTCTTTAAAAAGGGGGAGCACTTTCTTCGTTCGCCCAACGAGCTAAAATGGCGGCCTTTTCAGATCAAACACTGCTTCGTGTTCCTTAGTAGGCCTCGCAGCTGGTAAACTGTTCAATACTATCTCTGTTTTATAATTAACGTAGCATTTACACTAGCAGATAAAAGCCAGTTGATTTCTAAGCGGGCATCACCATAAAATAGCACGTTGCCGGGGTTTGGGAGACGAAGGGAAGGACGTGGGGGGGGGGGGGGACAAAAACGCTGGTTTTACTTTTGCAGTTACGAGAGCTTCCGCTCTACTTGGAACAGACCGTGGCCGCCTTCTCCACTTCAGAGATATTGCCCTGGGTGCCACCAAGTCTGTGGCTCATGTACTTTTGTTAAATAAGTTATTATCACATTATTTACATGATCGCCTTATTTGTAATTTATTTTAGCCTTATTTATCATGTAAAAAAAAACACACGTTGCAGTTCGCGGGGGGCGTGTTTCTATGTTTCTTACGTGGTGTCTTATTCGCGCAGTTGTGACCTTTTTCTGAAGCTTGTGACGACGGCGAGGTTCATAAAAACAGTTTGCGGCTGTATGCAGCGGCAAAACGTGAACATTGAACAACGCTGTTCTTATTTCGCATTTCTGTGTGAGCCTCTACTATAGTGTACTAGAATATGGTACTAGTACAGTATAGATTGTAGCACACCATGTAGTACACTATATAGTACACTATACACACAGTACAGTGTACCTCATATTCTAGTACACTATACCCATACCTTGCTTTGGAATAAAAACAATGCGGGTACAATGTCTCCTGCCTCCTTCATTAATATAAAGATTGACCGCTTGCTCCAAAAGAAAAACAAGCACGATAAATAAAGTCGTATTGAATTTAATTACCTACATCTCTTTCTTTTATATCTTAGTTGAAATAAAGATTACGCCATGACCTCAATTTGCACGAACAATTTTGAGCTAGACAAAATATGGAATCGCTGAATCAAAACGACGAACAATAGTTTTGCCATTTGGGCGGAGAAAAATGGCCTGAAATCATTAACTTTCACCCCGGCCAAACGTCGGTTGCGCACAGTAAATCAAAATTTGCGCCAGTGAAACCGAAACGGGAAGCGCAGGCCAGTTGCTTTCACCAACCCCCAGGTGCGGTAGCGGTTATATCAGTGTGGTTATATCAGAGAATGCCACAAAACTGGTAGGTGCGCTGTGATACCACGTTAGATTCTGCTTCAATGCTACTTCTGTGGTAGTGGTGGTAGAGTGGATACCGAAGGTGTTCTCTGGCCGAGGTAACCTGTTTTTGCTTTGATTTTCTTGTGATGATTAACGCACGCACAGTCAGTCCTGGGAGGCATCGGAGCTGAACTGAGTACCTCAACTGAATATATCGTGGTCCTTGTCGCAGCGGCTATTATGAGAATGCATCCAGTGGCGTTTATTCCACGATGCTGCTGTCAAATAGGTTCATGCGACAGGTCAGTTCGGTGCATCATAACTAGTGGATGCTTCGGAAGACGCGGTAACAAAACGAATATAGAACTGAACTTAGCGGACTCGGATATCCATTTCTTCTTTGCAACCCCCGCCCCCACCTGTTTTTGCGCAGGTCTGCTACTGAGCCTGCCTCGAACTGAGCTTGGTAGGTGGGGTCACATGTTACGATATGCGGCAACGGTGCTACAGGTGTTTTCGAGTTGGCACTCAACAAAGGAAGTTGTGCGCTTGCCTACCCCATCATCGTTAGGCTTTAAAGTGATCGCTTGATGCACACAAGGGGAGTCATGCTAATCTTAGACAACGTAGTATGCTTGTCGGAGGTGTGCGTATGCTTACACAGCTGAATGCGAAACATTGGGTACGGAATGTTTCATTTTCTGTCTTAACATCCACCTGACTCGGCTTTTTGTTTAGCACGTTATAAAGGCCAAGTGCTTATCTTTATACTTTGTTAATTTAGGTCTGAAATAATACTTTTTTTTTCTCTCTCTTTACAGAAGTTTGCAAAGAAACATGACACTCTTACATTTTGCAAGGCTGCAGGGAAAACTTGCGAATAACTTCAGAAGTCTGCGAAAATGGAAACTTGGACTTCTTTCCTCCATAAGATGTTCATCAACCACTTTCCCTCATGCATTCTCCCCAGTGTTTGGAGGCATTGAAGAGCATTTGAACAAGCTTGCTGTGGTTGATGGACTTGGTTCGCACACGTATGGTGATCTACTTAGCTTTAGCCAGCAAATCCAAAAAGATATATCCAAACTTGCAAGCTCATGCGATCAAATGCGAATATCATATTTGTGCCCTAGTGATGTTCGATATGTTGCCACACAGTGGGCTTGCTGGCTTGGTGGTAATGTAGCTGTGCCTCTATACCATCAGCATCCAGATGCCATGCTGGAATACTACATTAAAGATTCACAGACATCAATTTTGCTCACAACCAAAGAATATAAGGAACGCATCGTGAAGCTTTCTGACAAACTTTCTCTCCCTTATGTTGTAATTGATGGACCAAGCAAAGAAAAGGCTGAAGGTATTGAAAGCAAAGATTGGGTAAGTTTCATAACACAAATGTGTAAGTCGATGGGGTATTGCCAGTTTCAGAGCCTGCACTCCTGCCAAGCTTCTGCAGTATTGCATTGAGCCTGAATCTTGATGCTTCGAAGTATCATTTTAAAGTGATGCCAAAAATGCTGCTAGTGCATTTTAAGCAATTGTTGGTGCATATTAAGTTTGTGCTGGGGTTTGCTAGTAATGTATAGTTACTATGAGTAAAACTGCCAATTAAGAAAAATCACGTGCTGCCAAGTAGAAATATTTCAGACTTGTATCCTAATTTCAGCCTTGCATAGAAATCTAGGCATTTACCATGAAATTGACAAGAACTGGGCAAACAAAATACATAAGTTCTGATGAGTATTCAGCCCTACCCAGAAAAAATTGTACAGGCAGTTAAAAAGTGGAAGAGTTAACTAATGCAGCTATGTACAACAATGCTAGGTGTCACCTGTATTATCGTAAAGTTAACAATACTACTGCATTGCATAGTTCACTTGGCAGGGCTTCAAGAAAAGTTGACTGGGGGATAAAATGGTGCTTGGGTCAAGGTTCTATTTAGCCAAGACAAATATTGTGAAAAAGATTCATAATAAAAAGTTTTAAACTAAGTGCAACAGTGGCCCTTCTATCACCTACCACTGAAATTGAAGCCAGTGAAATGCTTGGTTTTGTCTCTGTGCCTGCATATACGAAAAATATCCTTGACAAGGTCATAAAGGACTGCCAGATACCAACTAAAAGTACCGTTAAACTAATGGGAATATTATACGAGAGTGTTGATGCCATTACTTATGGGAGCTTGCAAACGCGAACAGTTGCAGCAGATGCCTTCTCGCAACTTTTGAAAATAAAATAAATGTGAAGACCGAGGTTCATGCATTTATACGTTTCACTGAAAATGGGCCAGATTTCTCACATATTTCTTGTGCAGCTGGCAACAAGTCATGTAAGCTATGGTTCAGGGACTAAAAAAAAATAGTACAATAGTTTTTAGTGTTTAAAGAGGTTCCACGCACAATGATCTGTAAGAAACTAACGACAGCACAGTTCTTTTGTGAATCTTAGTTATACTCGTAGAATACCTTTAAAAAGGTTCAACTAGTAATAGAGTATTACTTTGCTTTATTCAAAGCGGGAAAAACATGAATAACAAATGCGGAAAGTTTCTGCCAGTGAAACAATAAGAAAACCGTCCTCTGGCTTCCAAGTGATGGCCCATCCATTCTTACTGATAGGGCCTCTTCTAATGCACCTTTTCTAACCTCAAATGCTAAAGAATGGTGATTTGGGAGAGTGCAAGGCAGACAATACTGTGAGTGCTTACACCAGCAAACAGCCTTTGCAGGAGCTTAAGAAGCTGAAGGCTAGGTGTTGCAAGCACGTCAGCTTTCTGAGGGTTGCAGGAGCTTGAGAAGCTGAAGGCTAGGTGTTGCAAGCACGTCAGCTTTCTGAGAGAGTATATAGGATAGCATGCATGTTTCAGCTTCCTAGCTCAATTTTTTTCTGTGCAAGGCATTTTAACACCCCCCTTGTTCAGCTTGTGACATATCTATATTCTAATGTGTATATAAAAGATTACTGACAGGTTAATGGATTCTATAGTGGTGGTCTCCTTATTACAGGCCTGCCCTAATGGCATTGTCATCATTTTGCAGGCTAGTGTTGTAACTTGTGCAGAGTATATGTATGTGTATATACGTTGTATAAGGGAGGAACATGCATTTGAGAAAAAGCTTTAGTGGTTGAGCTAAGTCGTAGAGCTGCAGTGTACACTTGTGTACATGGCTTTAAAGTTGGCAAGTCGCTGAAGCAACATTTATTTTGTTGCAACATCTGTACTTATCTGGGATTAGGTTTTGTCATGGCGCACTTATTAGCAGGTGTAATGGAGAAAACACGAAATGAGTAATCACTTGAGCTAGCTTTATTGTCATTGATTCCTTCTTTTTTTCTGTTTGCCCTACTGAGCATTAAATAAGATCCAGCCATTTTATCTAAAATCACAAGTTACAGTGAGAGAGTAAACATACAGCTCAACAACTTTCGTGAATCAAGAATGATCACACTTCTGTTTTCACTCAAAAAACGTTCAGTATGTACCCAATTACTGAAGTGGCTTGTGCTTTCACGATGGTGCATGCATGAAAAGAATATGTCCTTGTAAGTCTGGCACTAGAGCATAGAGAAGATCAATAATTTCTAGTAGTAAAATGTAACTAGTGTGAAGTGTGAGAAATGCAATTTAACTAGTGTGAGAAATGCGATTTTTTACAATGCATGTGCTGTAAGAGATAAGAAATGGTAGAGAAGGAAATGCAAGGAGGTTAACCAGTTCAGAATAACCGGTATGCTACCCTACATGTGGGAACAGGATAGGGGCATTTGAAAAAAAAAATAGGGAGAGAAAAGAGAAACAAAGCACATAACACAGCACATGCACCAACATGCAGTCAGTCACAGTTCATCACTCTGGTGTGGTACGTGACGTCAATGTCACTGCCGCTTGTCCAAGTCTGTTAGGTGTTGTAAAGTAAATATGAAAACAAGGAGCTATGCTATAGGAGATAATGAGTGAGGGGTAATGTAATAATTATGGTAATATGCGATGTTTAACATTTCTAAACTGTAATATCGTGAGAGACACTGTAGTGGAGCGCTCCGAAAATTTAAGTTATCTCTGGTGGTCTTTAATTTGCACCGTTATCCCACAGTACATGGAGAGCCTCTACCATTTTGCCTCTATCGAAGTGAGACTGCCATGGCTGGGATTGAACCCACGACCTTTGGGTTAGCAGCCGAGCATCTTAGTCACTTTCCCACCGAGGCGGACTAATGAGTGAGGGGTCATTTGCATTACTGGGGTGCTGTGAATCTGTTTGGAAGTTATGTTGTCCATTCAATAACTTATGTACTGCATGCTTTAACGTACGAGTCTTTTATTTCAGGAAAATTTGAAAGAACAAGATGCTCTGATGATGTATACCAGTGGGACAACAGGGCCTCCAAAAGGAGTTGTTCTTTCATTTAGGAATGTACACTTTCAAGTGGCACAGATCAGGAAGGCCTGGGAATGGACCCCTGAAGATGTGATGCTACATGCCCTGCCACTTCATCATACGCATGGAATTATAAGTGGATTGCTCACGCCATTGTACTCTCGTGCTGCTTGTCTGATGCTGCCCAAGTTTAACCCTGCAGAGGTGTGTGGTGTGGTCTTTGGCTTAATTAAATCCCTTAGTGGTATTCCCAATTATTCTTTGATGTTCGGCCTTCAGAGCATGTAAAGAGCAGCCATAAGATTGAATAAATAAGCCTTCTTTAGATATGGTGATTTTTCAGCAGTAGAAAGTGCAGGTGCACTTACAAGACCTAAAGCTAAATACTACATTTCCACTGTTGACTGTGAATCAACCATGTATAGTGTAGCTTCAATAAAATTTTCACAGCGTAAGCTGTTATGAGATCAAAACTCGGGTCACACATGGCGCCGTAGTTGTTTGCTGCCAGTGTCCATAACCACTATTGCGAAATAAGAAAAAACACCTAGTACCAAGGACACACTGGGGCTCGAACCCTGGCTCGCTGCATGCCAGCCCAATATTCTACCACTGAGCCACGCCGGTGCTTGGAGCTTGTTCACAAATTTGCCTTAGACAGTTTCGATGTTGGAAAAGAAATCGCGTTAATATGTGTAATAACGCATGTTAAAACAGCATTAGAACAATTAGGCGTCACACAATGGAAATAGCGTAATGAGTGGGTTGTCCAATGCTCCAACCCACTAAAAAAGATTGTTTTTAGTCACCTATTAAATGTGGCACATACCCCCTTCAGGCAAGCCACAGTTGTAAAATCTCAAAGATTCTGTGCTAAGTAATGCCTTATTTAGCTTTTCATGCTGTTAATTTGCTTTTGGCCTTTGCTGTGTGGGATCTCTAGTAAACTTGTAATTGTGGTTTTGTGGCACCAGCTCAGATAGATACATTTACTTTTTTATTAATTGTTTTGCTTGTGGCATTACAATATATTTAACAAAAGTTTTGACTCTCCCAATATTTGCACCGTGCAGTTTTGATACTTGTTATTTATGTTGTAAACAATCGTATGTTGTAAACAATTTATGTTGTAAACAACCGTGCAGTTTCGATACTTGTTATTTATCTTGTAAACAATTAGCATGTTTGTAAACAAACATGCTAATTCCACCAAGCCTCTATGGCCAAGAAATAAAATGCCTAATCTAGCAGGAGGAATACAGCGTAAACGAAACGAACTCATGAAGTGACATGGACGAACACCAATAACTACTGATTTTTGTTTGAAGGAAATATGAATATATATAGGCTCACATTTCGACAGCGCTAATCACACCGTGTTCTTAAAAGTGATAAAAGTTGTAAGTGATGACATATCTTAAACAAAAATTGTAATGTGGTCAATGACATGATGTATAAGGCCAAAATAAAAGGAACATGGAACAGAAGTATCCTAACCACTAAAGTAACAAATCTGCAAACTGATAACACAGTAGCACCATTAAAAGAACCTTTTTTTGCATTTCTCGGTCATGTACAGTTACTATTCCACCTAATGAGAAGAGTGATATTTTGTCAACTAAGTGCTTCTAAAAAGGACACTTACTTCTCTTCTGTACAACATTTTATATAGTTGGCTGATGCAATCTATGCCCTCCCCCCCCCCCCTTTTTTTTATGCGACGTCTCTACTCCTATCTAGAACCAAGATTTCTTGACCGAGGAACGCATCTACAGGCTTTGTTATGGATTGCCAAGGGCTTTACAGTGGAATGTTTGTCTTGTTTGCCCAATATTCTTTTCATTAAACATGCACCAACTAGCCCAACGAAAAATTCTACTTAAAAGAAGACTCTTCAGTTAACACTCTGATGCCTGGTCTTAACTGTGCTGATGATTTGGGAGATTAGCCTCAACACCCTCATTGATTAAAGGGTGGCCATATTTCTATGGTGTAACGTCTTTTTGGTGTCATGTTCAGTGTTATATCCAATCGTCAGCACTGAGAGACCAGGCACAAGTGCATAAACGGAAGAATCGCGTATTGCTCAGCCATTAGTTGCAGCAGCTGGAATTGGCACTTGGTGATGAGCTGCTGAAAAGCTTCTTCTTTATTCACATTTACCTTGCATGCAAAAGGTGTGGAAACATCTTCTTCATCTGGATAAGAGCAAGCCGGCAGTTACGGTCTTCATGGCTGTACCCACTATGTACGTCAGGCTGATTGAGCATTATGAGCAGCACTTGAGACACCACAAAGAGACAGCGCCAAATGTGGTCCGGGACACATTCGCAAAAAATATTAGGTATGCACGATAAATAATCAACATTCACCAGTGGCGATACCAGATCAACTTTTGCTGTTTAATTTATTTCAGGTTTGTCATTAGCGGTTCAGCTTCTCTCCCACAGCCCATATTTGAAAAATTTCATGACATTACCGGCATGACTATATTGGAAAGATATGGAATGACTGAAGTTGGTGTACCATTATCCAATCTCCTGCATGGCAAAAGACATCCCGGTAGTGTGATATTTTTCTTTGTAGCTATGAACAGAGCATTGGAGGACTCTGCTATATATCTTTACACGGTTAATGTCCGTTAGTCCAACATCACCTAATTCACACTGTCTTTTAATTCACTAGCATTAAAAATGCTTAGAATTCCATGGATTTTAAATACTGCATTTAGTTTTGACATCACACTCTTATTTAGCAGGTCTTGGCCAAATAAAAAAAAAGAGCCAAATGTGTAAACATACCTACACTCAGCTGCAACTTAAAGATTTGTTGTCTACAGCAACCCCCCCCCCCCCCCTTTTTTTTGTCATATATGCACATTGCAGTTAAGATGTACATTATTTTATATTGTGAAAGTACGTATGCAATGCTCCTCCCTTGTTCGCTTCTCATGATACACCTTTAATGTGAACACATTGGAAGAACTTAATGCAAGCTGAGAATTTCGGCTGTTTTTCTACTGCTACAAGCTCTGGTCTAAAATTGCTTCCTTAGATAGAGTTTATTACACTGCCAGGGTAGTAAACCACTTGAATATGCCATTAGATGATCAAAAAATTATGTCAGCCATGGTCACAGCACTTAAATATATGCTGACAAAGTGCTATTGCTGCACTATTAAAAAAAAAATGCCCCCACCTCCCCGAAGGGAATCGTGATGAAACGCGAATCCATTTCTTGCTCTGACAGAGGGTACCTTTGCCGTCAGACATTCGCCTTCACCGACTTCTGCTTTGGCCTCGAGAGGCACCCAGCCAGCGAACGATCTAGAGTGAGCAGCGAGTGGACGGGAGAGTGGGGCGCCAGCGTTCTCAGCTTAGCGTTGGCGTTTCACAGCGGTGCCTCAACCACACATTTCCATATGTTCTTGAGAGGCTGGGCAGCCAGCAAATGATCAAGAGTGAGGTGCAAGCGTACTGGAGAGGGGGGGTATAGAGCAAATGGCGAGAAAAGGAACGGCGAAGCATTGCACCTACATTCTCTCGCACCACATGCTCCTGTTGCTAAGTGTGCCAACAGCTGTTGTTATGTGAGAGGGAGTGAGAGCGGAGACATAACACCTGCCGGCGTGCGGACAACGCCGGATGCCTGACATAGCCTGACTAAGAAATGCATTCGCATTTAAAAAATTAAGAGACCCTTCACCCTCACCTATAAGGGTTGAATGCAAAAACTATATTCATGTGCATACATACACTCTTTCTCGCACGAACATTATCGCCTTCCACATTGCTAGCCTGCCTTCACTTCTCCGAGCCCTAAACTGTGCCACAAGAAAAGCCAAAGTGCAAATGTCCTCCATCTCCTTTCTTTATTTTCATCTAGTACCTCGAATTTTCGCTCACAACACCGACGCCAGAATGTCTGCGAAACAAGCTCTTTAATGCTATATTCTGAAAAGGCATTTTTTTGGGGCATGTATTTGTCACAGAACAATAATAATCTATTTCAGGTGCTTTACTTCGCATTACTGACAAACACACTGTACTTTCAGGTTATGAGTGGCTTGCGCAATATCATTGTGACATAACACTCTTGATAGCAAACCAGAGAGTGCTGAGTTCTTGATAAAGGGAATGCAAGTAAGCCAGATAGCGGTTATGTTGTGTGACATGAAGATGCCCAAATATGCCCCTTTTCTCTTACAGTGTGTGTGTCGAAACTCTTATTGATTCTAGCAACCAGGATCATTACTAAATGTGAAAAACTACAAGCACAAGTTTATTTGCATGTCTACTTTTGCTGACACAGACATTGTACTCTTTAGAAGACCACAATTGACTCTTTCATGCCATAATATCCACATAATCAGTACGGCATGTTTGTGCAAGTGTCATTGTCCTGTTTCTGTTATAGCGGAAGTGGCCATCTTCAAGTACCTAGCGATAATAACGGCATCACAAGCTTAATTGTGTCTTAAATAATCATAGTAGACTCTTGGTAAATGGAACACGAAGGGACCAGACAGATATTTTCAACTTAACTGGAGTTCCATTTACTGAGAGATGAACAGGGGTGTAGAATTCAAGTACAAAATTAATCATATTAGGTGTTCCAATTCTATTTAATAAAATATTTTCGTATGCTAAGAGTGCACTGTATGTTTATGCACATGTCATGAAGGAAGAGTGTCAGTTTCTATGTTTCTTGACTACTTCAACCTTGCTGAAATTTGAAAACATAATGTATATTAACATAGTTGCGTTCTGAACTGTCTTTATAGGATGTGTGGGATACCCTACAGCAGGTGTTGAAGTGTGCATTGCTGAAGCGGATGACTCTAAGATGGGATACAAGCCTGTGGTCTTGAGTGCAAATTCAGAGACAAAGTACCTCGAAGGGTCGGAAAACAACAGCGGCGAACTGCTTATTAGGGGCCCTAATGTGTTCAAATACTACTGGAACAGGCCAGAAGTAACCAAAGACTCATTTACCCAGGATGGCTGGTTTAAAACAGGTAGGCGAATGGTGGTTCCCACAGCACTACTTTACATCTCTCTCCATTTATCTAGGCTGCTGATAAACCCTTAAGAATTCTCGTAAAACATTGCATCACATCATCATCACTCATCATCAGGGAGCATTGCACAATGCTATAGAAAGAAATAAAAAAAGCAGTACGTCAGGCTTTTCTTGTTTGGTCACTTTTGATTATTTTTGTTGCATATAATATTTGCCAATGTCTTAAGTAAATACATCCCACTTCTTATTACCAGCACATTTACTGCACTGTGCGATATCCACAGAAGTTCTTGAGGAATAAAAGAAAATATTGATTCGGTGAACAATGAAAATGAAAAAGCAGCTGTTTTCATGAGGCTAACATCATTACTAAGAAGGATATGCCTTCTTTCTACTGTAGCCGTGTTCCTAGTGAAAGGAGTCACTGAGTTCGATTCTCAGTGCTGTCAGGCATCCTCCAGTTTTTCAAGGGTGAGAGAGGTACCCCAATCTGGCATTTGGTGTTGTGGTTACTGTTACTCGAGAAGGCAGGCTCTCCTGTAAATTATTTTTTTTCTTTCACCAACATTTCCACTCCCCTGTGCTGCCTTGTGTGTTGCAAAAATAAATGTCTCTTATCCACAAACCACTAAATTTGGTTGACTTTTCACCAGGGTGGTATGAGACCTTTTTTTTAACCCTTTCAGCCGCTTTGTACACAATTGTGTACATCACTTGTGTTTGCTTGTTGTGTCATAATATGGTGGTTTTGGGACGTTAAACCCCACATATCAATCAATATCAAATCATTGCTTGTTGTGTCGACGAGGGGCTAAAAAAATGCAAGACACAATGAGGTTTAGATGAAATTAACTTCCTACCCAATAAACTTGTCTTCAATTAACTTCAGTTTTTATCTTACTGTTGCATAACATCACTTTGCTGAAGGCACTACCATGGTCAGCGAGTCTTTCAAAATGGCGCTTCCGTGGAAGCACGTCAAATTTTAAAATTTTTTTCTCGTAATCAACAAAACCAGAAACCGATTGGCGCTATATTTCCAGCCTGAGATTTGATTCTATATATGCAACAACACAAAATGAATGTCTCCAGGATAAGTAGATATTTAATAAAAGCTTAATTTGGATTAGCTGCTATAAAATGCATAAATCAATATATTATAAAATTGTTGCTGCAATGGAATATTGAGTGCCTTGAGATCAAGCTGTGCCAATTTGATGCATTTACAGATGCATAGGTGGCATCTGAAAGGATTAAACGTGCTGTGTAGGTTGTTCAAGTCAATATGAGGAAAGATGAGAGTTGGTGACTATTCATGTTGAACTTGCATCTTTTGTGTGCACTGCACTTTCAACAATAATGCACAAGCTGGCTTCTTTGTTCAAACAATGGCTTCTGTGGTGTTCAAAGAATGTGTGGTCATATACTGTGCATACCTTTGGCATACATTATGAAATTTGGTTATCATGGTTGCCTGAGTCGTAATGTCTCTGGTGTGTTCTTTTTGTAGTACGATGTGGAAATTATAATTTATTGAGGGCATCACGGTAAGAAAATATGCAGGGTGTTTTTGGATGATACAGATTACAAAAAAAATTAAATGACAGTAAGGCACCTGTCGTTTTTGCACACTAACTCCATATCGAGGCGAAAATATTTTGCTACAGGTAAAATGACTTTGTTGCATCTAATCAACAAGACATATTAAATTATATTTTTAATTATTGGTCTGTGATGGTCACTGCCTAAATCATCGAATGTGTTGTGCCATGTAGCCCCCGGGGCATTCTTGGTTATTGTAAGATCCGGTGTTGTGTCTCGCTGGGTGCTTGTACCTATGCATGTGTGTGCATGCGGGTCTGTTATCAGAGTAAGCTGTTCGTCTTGTATGCTCTGCCATAACTGTTTCCATTTGGGGGTGGTGAAACCATATCACCATGCCTTGTGTGGGGCGTTGAAGTCCCCTGCTATGATGAGCGGGGGGGGCACTGCCAGCTAATATCACGGCCTGCCTAAATAGAGAGTGAAATTGCTGTCTGTGATTTGACGGACCACGCGTAAGGTGAGATGTCTAGTTGACTGGGATAAATTTCGGGAGATCAGAAAAACTATTACCAAACACCCTGACGATATCCAGCAATGGTGCGAGAGCGTAATAGACACCATCAGGAAAGCCACACAGGAAGTAGAAACAGATAACTCAGTGAAGCGCATCGATAACAGATTAATCCACCTGTGGCGAACTAAAGAAGCGTTACAAAACAAATGGAGCAGGCAAAGACACAACAGAACAATCCGGAAAAAGATAGCGCAGCTCAACAAAGACATTGAAAGTCACTGCAAGCAGCTGTATGAGCAACAATGGGCGAAGATTAGTAAGGACATGGGCACCCATATTGGAACATCACAAATGTGGAAGTTGCTAAGGTTTCTTATCATCATCATCATCATCGTCGTCATCATCAGCCTGACTACGTCCACTGCAGGACAAAGGCCTCTCCCATTTTCCGCCAGTTAACCCGGTTTCTTATAGATCCCACTAATACGAAAACTGAACATAGACACACTATCCGTCGTCTCACACGCGAGTACGAAGGAAACGAGGAACCGCTAATGACAGATTTATAAAACATCTGCATACCCAAATTGCCGCCACTACAACACAAAACCTATACAGGCGAAAGGCGAAGCAAACCCCGACATGGGCAAAAACTTTGAGGCAGCGGAGTCCACAAATTAAATGTAAAATCAGCACCGGGACCCAATGGTGTCATCAACCGAGTGTTACGTAACCTGGACAATGAATCCATAGAATTATAATCCATAGAATATATAAACAAATGTTGGACAGAAGGGGCAATACGCGTCCCGTGTAAAGAGACTAGAACAATCCTTATACCAAAACCTGGAAAGCCTATCAACAAACTGAATCTCTGACCCATCTTATTAACGTCATGCATAGCAAAAGTAATGGAACATGCATTTCTAAATAGAGCCAACAACTATATTGAGGATGGTGAATACTACACACACACGATGATAGGCTTCCATGGTCACCTAGCCACCCAAGATGCCATGCTACAGATTAAACACGAAATCACAGGCTACACCACAAAACCCACATGAGCCATACTCGGTCTGGATCCCAAGAAATAATTTGACAAAGCAGCTCATGAAACAATTCTCAGTCGCATATCGAGCTTAAACATGGGTGAGCGAGCCTATAATTAAGTCAGAAACTTTTTAACCAACAGGAAAACTAGGCTCAGCTTAGGAGGCCTTACATCTGATCTCCAAGAATGGGGCTGCAGAGGCACACCACAGGGCTCCATACTATCGCCAATGCTCTTTAATCTAATGACTGAACTACCGAAACAGTTAAATAAAATCCCGGGAATATAGCACTCTAAATACGTGGATGACATCGCAATATGGGTCAGGGACGGCAGGGACGGCTACATAGAACAGAGACTCCAACAAGCAATAGGAACAGTTGAGCAATACCTGGAAGGCACAGGACTCGCATGCTCCCCGAAGAAACGAGAACTTCTTCTCTACAGGCCAGCAATCAGAGGCAGAACACCTAAGTCAGAGGAAAACAAGTGGCAATATGGGGAAATTGGGATTCATACACAGGAGGGCACAATTATACCGACAGTTCTAAAAGTACGGGTACTGGGATTAGTTATCGAGGCTAACGGCTCCAACGTTGAGACTATACGCAGACTACATGCCAAAGTCACAAATGCGATGAGACTGATTCGCAGGGTCATGAATAAACACCGAGGTATGAAAGAAGCCCACGTAATTTGTCTAATCTAGGCCTTCTTCATAAGTCACGTAACGTATGTAGCAGCATACCACAACTGGCAAGAAGCTGAAACTAACAAAATAAATACACTCATCCAGAAGGTCTGCAAACAAGCGATAGAAATACCTGAGTATGCTAGCACAGACCTACTTCTTCAGCTAGGACTACACAATACACGCTTGAAGAGATTATAGAAGCTCAGCGCATATCCCAGCTTCAAATGCTCCCTAAAACTAAAACGGGAAGAAATATAATGGGTAGATTAGGAATTGTGTACCATGCACAACATGGTGTCAAGCATGACATCCCCAATACAATCGGAGCTAAGATCCTCTCTAACCCAATACCGAAAAACATGAATCCCATTATCAACACGGACCGCAGAAAACACTGAGCAAAAGCACTGCTCAAAGCACACGGCATGAACAGTAAATCTCTTTTTGTAGATGTTAGCCCATACCCTGAATGAAAGGCTCACACTGCTGTCATGATCGACACGTCCAGCATGTATTTATGCGTGCTCTGTCATAAACAATATAGAGGAGGCTGAGGAGGTAGCCATTGCCATGGCTATCACCTCCAACAAACACTCATTCATACTGAGCGATTCGCAAGTAGCCATCAGAAATTTTACGCAAGGACGGGTTTCACAGCAAGCCCTCAAAATCCTCGTTGATAACCAAGAACTACACAGAGTGGATGAGCCCAAATACCTCGTATGGTTCCTGGCGCACACAGAGACTGATACATCCAATCTGAACGAGCTGGCTCATGAATTGTTGCGAGAATCAACCCGCAGCGCAACACCACCACATCGCTCGGTGATCATACCTGGCGCCGCCGACGTACCACACACAGACCGATTTGCAAGATACACAGAATACATGCAACACTACAGAGAAGCAAGACGCGTTTTTCCCGCACCTCACCCAAGTCTAAACAGGCAAGAAGCATTGGAATACCGACGGCTACTGACGAACTGCTACCCGAACTCTGTGCACCTCCACAGGAGCTACCCACACTTGTACGCGGACAATAAATGTAAGCTATGTGTAACAGAAAAGACGTTTTATAAACATATATTATGGGAATGCCCCAACTTATCAACAAGTTCTCCTGAGGTCCTCCAGGAGCAGTGGCAACTTGTGCTGCTCAGCTCGGAGGTTCAAGACCAAAAATGGGCTATCCAGCAGGCCAGGAAGGCTGTATGGAGACAAGGTCTCCCGGTACCTCCTTGTGCGGTCTAGCCCGGACCACAAACATGCCGTATACGGAAATAGAGTTTATCACCATCATTATTAGTCTGAGGACCAATGTTTATATTACAAAGCTGAAGTGCATGCTAATTTATGTCATACCGATTTTGTTCAGGAATTACAAAAGTTGCACACAATTCTACATATTCATAATCAAATTTCACAGACAAAATCGAAACTGATTGTGCCAGGTGAGCATGAAGCACGACTTCTGCTGCATCAGACTGGAACTACCCATCACAAGGGAGTGACGAAATTTGAATGAAGGCATCCCACGGCGGTATCTTTTCATAAAAGGCTGCAAGTATTCTTACTTGTGCCTGTACATCACAATTTTGTGTGTAGTGTTTGGTACTTTTCCACGTATTTCAAGCTGTGCACAAGAAAACCACAGTATGTTTTTTTTTTTTGTGTGCGGGAAGCATGAAACTCAGGCACAGTTACTGCGGCACTTCTTAGAGACTGCAAAATAGTTCAAGAAAAGAAAAACGGATGAGTACCACCCATCACATGCAAACATTAAGCTCCCTACTTGAGTATTTCAGAATGCTTGCAGATGTTTGTGACCAGATTCTGCTTTCATTTGAATTTCGTCATTTTTCTGTCATGTGTTGTTCTGGTGTTCTGCCGTGCTTTGTGCACATCGAGTGTCACCAGTTTCAATTTCGCCCTTGAAATTTGATGAATATCTTAAATTACGCACAACTTTTGTGATTTCTGAAAAATAGGTATGCCATTTATTATCATGCACTACAACTTTCCTATATTAACAACTGCACTCAAGTCAGCAAGCCCCGCCGCGGTGGTCTAGTGGCTAAGGTACTCGGCTGCTGACCCGCAGGGCGCGGGTTCACATCCCGGCTGCGGCGGCTGCATTTCCGATAGAGGCAGAAATGTTGTAGGCCCGTGTGCTCAGATTTGGGTGCACGTTAAAGAACCCCAAGTGGTCGAAATTTCCGGAGCGAGCCCTCCACTACGGCGTCTCTCATAATCATATGGTGGTTTTGTGACGTTAAACCCTACATATCAATCAAACTCAAGTCAGCAATTGAAAGGTTAATTAACCATCCAATTATAATTAATTATTTTTGTTAGTAGCTTCAACATCGTTTCAACTGCGGGAAAGTAAGCCGGCCTTGACCTAGAGTTGATATGCAAAAACGACAGGAGCCCAATTGTCATAGAATTTTTAATGAAAATTGCCCTTTAATGAACATTTACAGGTGACAGTGCTGCATGCATTGATGGTGTCTACAAAATCCTGGGACGTACATCAGCTGATATCATTAAGTCTGGTGGTTACAAGGTCAGCGCACTAGACGTAGAGCGCCATTTGCTGGCACATCCATCTATTAAAGAATGCACGGTAGTGGGAGCCCCTGATGCCACGTGGGGTGAGCGTGTTGCTGCAATAGTTGTCTTGCATGAGCCATCAGCTGCACTAGAACTTGAAGACCTCCGAAACTGGTGTAAAGAGCGCATGCCCACATACAATGTACCCAGTATTCTGCTGTGTCTGCCTGCTCTAGAACGTAATTTTCTAGGCAAAGTCAATAAGAAGGAACTGGTAAAAAAGTTGTGGCCCGCTCCACAGCAATAGCGTGCACGCTCATAAAATTGTTTTAGAAATTGAAAAATAAAGAATTGGAATATCTGAAATTGTGTACTGTTTTGAATTCAGCTGGAAGCTTGAATCGGGGGTGCCAGTCTTGACCAATAAACAAAACAGACACCCTTGTTTCCACCGAACAGCTACATCGGTAATGTCGAAGGCCCAGCAAAATAACGCTCCGACGGCTTGTATAAGTGGATAAAAGACATGCTCACACTTGGCACTAGTCTTTAGCATTGCTGAAAACTGCCAATATTTCACCAATACCTTCACATGTGGTTGATTGCCCTCCTGCTTTGAGATTTTACGAACAACTCCAGCATCCCAGTTCTCCAAAAGCTCTTGCAGTTAGAGACTATCTAATTTGGGGACCTGTGCATTTTACAGAAAATATTGTAAATGATGCTTTAAATAATTGAGCAAAAATAATGGAATACATAATCTATTCCCAAGTCATTCAGTTCCTGTCTCCTCTTCTTTAATCAAAACCAACGTGGTTACCCGCGAAGTGTTTCCTGCAATGCTGAGCCATCTCTGTTTATTAACGATATTCACTCTGCTAACATTGATGTGAATATATACTGTTAGATGCACTTTTTTTAGACTTTGAGAAAGCCTTTGACAGAGTTACTCATAAACACTCATCACTTGGATTTAGCGACTCTCGTGTCAAGACTTCAAGCTGACCTTAATTGTCTTGTTGAGAGGTGCAACTCTAATAGATTGTTGATTAATCCTTCCAAAACCTGTTTTATGCTTTTTATTCACCAAACAAAAAACTAGCATTCATTTTTTACCTTTATGTGAACTCAGTAGTTATTCCTTTAAGTGATTCCTTTAAGTGATCATACGTCATTTTTAGGAGTTTTAATGGACACACATCTGAAATTTCAGCAACATATCAATTCTGTTTGTAAAAAGATTTCATACGGTATCAGGGCATTGGTCGTCACGAATGTGTTTTAACATCAAAACTCTGAAGGCATTGTATTATGTATTCATACACAGTCATCTCAGTTATTGCATTACATCATGGGGTAATTCATATTCGGTGCACATTTGGCTGTAAAGGTATTGCAAAAACAAGCAATTCGACTCATAACTTTCGCTTCACGTCAAGCGCCATCACATGAGATTTTTCGCCAGCTTGACATATTACCCATCTCTCAAATGTACGTTTATAATGTGTGTGTGTTTTGTTTTTCAAAATTTTCCACCGTACCCTCACTATCGACATATTTCCTATTACCTTGTTGGATAATACCAATAATACTAGATTCGCGGTCGCCCATAACCTGTTATTACCTAAAGTTCGCACTAATTATGGAAAAATGAGCATTGTTTTTTCATCAATTTCATTATGGAATTCTTTATCACATGATGTGAAAGACTTAGTGTGCATTCATGTTTCTAAGAGAAAATTGAAAAAGTCTCTATTAAACGTATAACTGCTAGATTTTGTTAATTTTTGATAACTTGCTTTGTTTATAAAAAAAAAGTTCGAAATGTTTCGTGACTTGCTCTTTCGTTATTCATATTTTAGCTTTTTCATTGTATTAACATAGGAGGTCCCGCCTGCGGTTTACTACCTTGGGACCTCCTCCTGCATACTTACTCACAGTGTACACTTCTGATGCTAATAAAGAAACATTGATTGATTGATTGAAATGTTTATTATTATTGAAATCTTGCTCTCTTAACTTTTGTTTTGACTTGATTTGCTACTTTTTAACTTCCAGTAGTTTGTTCACGCTGACGTTCTTCGTTACACCTTGCTATTTCAGGTGTAAAAAGCATGGTCATATTCAGCATGTTATTCAATGACTTGCCAAATAACCTTTCCTCTAACTTTAGATTTTTTGCAGATTACATCATTTATTATCCAAACGGTATCATATCAGACATTTATCCACTTCGTTCTCCCCTTAATCATATCGAAATCTAGAGTAACAAATTAGTTATAGTATCCTTAAACACTAACAAAGCATTGCTAGTCTCCTTTTATCACTGTTCATACTATTCAGCACCAGGATGTCTAATTTACAACTGGGAACATCTGTAAGTGCATGTAATTATCTAGGTGCCCATTTGTCTCTTGATGTTACATGGTCTTTTCGCACAATGCATGTTACTAACAAAGCTAATCATGCTCTTGCTTGTCTACTTTGAAACTTTCAGCTTGCCCCTACTTCCGTCAAACTCTTCACCTATCTGACACTAACTGGACCTAAGCTTGGATATCTATGCATTGTTTGGGACCGTCACCAATGAAATGCCATTAAACCTCCAGAAACTGTGCAAAATAGTGTAGTAATGTTCATTCTTTCATATTTAAAGCATCAGTCACGTGGAACTGAACTAAAATCTTTTGCTAAAATCTTGCTGCAGTAGAGCTTGTCTCTTCAAGGTCTATCGCACATCGCCTCGTACTCCCACAATCAAAGCAACTCGTCATTCCACCTGACGCATACCTGCCAACTACTGGCGTCCAATTGTCGATGGATCCATTTAGCGGACTATCCACTTCAGCCTTCACTGATTAGCTGGAGCTAGATGAGCAGCGCACCTATTTTTGTGGTCTTTCTTCTGCAACTTCATTTTAACGTCACGATTTCACAACCCTCGACACAATTGAGAAAGAGAGAATGCATTTCACTGCAATGAATGCTGCCCCCAGAAATCCGCTTTGAAATGCACATCTCGGAGGCTGTACATGAACCAACATTGGCCCGTGAATTAGACTTAGCATGGCCACCCACCTGATGCACCTGGAAAGTCAATATGCAGTCCCTGCATCGTTCCAAAAACATCTGAATGTGTTCATATGCAAGTTTATGCTCGTCTTCATTCAAGTGTACTGTAAATTTTCTTCACTTTCTTTCTCTTTACACTTGGAATGTTCCGGCACGTTCATTGCGTCGATGTGGTCAAGCATGCCACAATGTCACAATTCGCCGTCTTTTTTAAGTTAATTCAACGTGCTACTCTGAAGTGGGTAGTCCACTGTGTGAACCGATCGAAAATTGCGATACCTGCATACTGCTCACCGGATATCTACCAACTGCTCACAGCACTGTGCCTTTTATCTATTAGTCATGATAGCACAAGAGTGGAATGAGTAGAATCACCTTCCATCAAAGCACTAGTCAAGCATGTAACTCTTACGGTCCACCCTTCATGTAAAACCCCTTCACTGGAGCTTTTGAGATATTGTAAAATGAGCAGGTAAGTATAGGTTGGTTGGTTGGTTGGTCTGTGGTGTTAACACCCCAAAGTGACTCAGGCTACAAGAAATGCCATGGTGGACTACTTCAGATAATTTAGACCATCTGTGGTTATTTAACCTCCACTGATATCGTGCACTAATATTGCACACGATCAGTTTTAGCTGCAAAAACATGGAACTTTTTTGTTTTTGACAAAATTTTTTATGCACATCTCTATAAAAGGTCTGTGTGAATAATTATGACACGGAAAACTAACAACTAGACTTCAGGTATATTAAAGTATATGTCGAAACCTTCTGAAATCTTCGAACCCTATCTCTTCACCAACACAATTAGAATTGGTTTATGTCACTTGAAACATCCAAAGACATTTGAAGATATGTTGCAGAAGAAATTATGTGTTAGTGTGTGTTATGTGTTAACATTGTGTTAACATGTGTTAACATTGTGTTAGTGAAAAGTCATGGCCAATTTAGTGTGTGGCGGCTGACATTTTTCATCAGGTTATGCATCTTAACTATAGGTACAAATGGGATATTCAATATAACATTCCACTCTCATTCTTTGCACATCAAACTGCCAAATGAGATAGATAATTGAAAATGCAAACGTTTAATCTATATCATGCCTAATCTAAATTGTCTAAATATGCACAAGTTTTCCAACTGAGGTGTGCATTCTACCAATCATGACGAAATAGTAGTTTTCTTGAAAGCTTGCTCATCTAACTATGCTAATACCGAATCATCTCGGATACCTGCATTTCACACACCTGCCTGTGTAAATTTTCTCAATTAAAAACAAAAATTGGCAGATCCCATGTACAGTGGGAATCGATGATATGCGAAGCACGAATGAGAAAGGTTGATATGTCACTTCAAATCACCACAAGGTTACGAGGCGCATGGATGTAGTACACCCTAAACATAAGTGGAAATATTATGTGCCCTCAGGTATTTGGGTAAGATACAAGGATGTTGTTTATGATGGAAATATTATGCGCCCTCAGGTATTTGGGTAAGATACAAGGATTTTGTTTAAGGTCGCGTAACGACGGCATCACTAACGTTTGCAATACCCGCCCCAGTAGTGGTAGGCAAGTAAATTATGCCGTACATGACTTCCATATCATGATTATCATGTTTGCGCCTAGCATTTGTGCTCGTCATCTATTCACGTCACGTAATACCAAATTTCATATATGTGAACCTAGTTAAATGGCTGCGAGTGCGCTATGAGCATAGCATGTGGTCATGTTTTACATGACACGAATATCATCATTATCATGTTTGAATGTGTCACTAACCTTTGTCGTCCATTCAAATCACGTAATACCAAATTTGGTATATGATAAGCTAGCGAAATGGCCGCGAGCGCACCATGAGCATAGCATGTTATATTCTACATGACATGTATGTTATGATTCAAGTTTGGACATGCCATTTACCTTCGTCGTCGATTCACGTCTCGTCATACCAAATTTGGTATATGTGTAGCTAGCCGAACGGTTGCGAGTGTATCATGAGTATGGCATGTTGTCATGTTCTTACATGACACGCATATGTAATGATTATCATGTTTGCAGTAGTCGTATACCTTCGTCATCCATTCACGTCACGTAATACCAAATTTGGTATACTGTATGGCGTGTAGTCATGACTTACATGACATGCATGTCATGATTTCCATGTTAGGGTCTGCCACTTATGTTCGCCATGCAGTCATGTCATACCGTACCAGTTTTGCAATATGTCGTGTCAATGAAACCACTGCAAGAGCAGCAAGACCATGACATGTAAATCGCATGTCATGATTTTTGTTATGACTAGTCACTTATACTCTTCATACAGTCATGTTATGCCTTAAAAATTTTGGTATTGATCCCATCATCGAAACTGTCTGGAGAGCTAAAGGTTAGATAGATGATAGATTCAATTCATCTTTTATTCTGTTTTTCTTGCCACACCCACAAAAAAAATGGAGGAGGCCCGAACAAAAAGTGCAACGCTTTTCATTTGACGGGGATTTTGGCCCCCTCACAAGGCATACAGCAGGACAGTTGATGTGGTACAAAAAAATGAAAAAGTATGATGCACGCGTTTGTTCTAACAGATACTGCTTGGTTGTACATTTTGTGTCTGTGTTTTTTTTAAATAAACATTCTTGGTAAATGCGAGAAACCACATGCTGAAGTAAGAGAGGCACAGTAAATATCTTAATTACATTTTGTGAATGAAGGAAAGAGAAATCAGAACATTATATAAACACGTGTAAACTCACAAAAAAACAAAAAATGTACAATTTGTATAGGCGTAAACTATTGAAGAGACACAAAAAATATCTTAATGTTTTCTTACTAGTTGACTCAACCACAATGTCATGTTCTGTCAAGTAGTTCAGCAGTTTTGGAAGTCTGTAACAGAGCATCTGCTCACTCATAACTAAACGTGTATATGGAATGATCTAGTTTACTGTATTTCGAAAAGGGTATGGGTGAGTTTTCTTCTTAAGCTGGGCTAATGTACGGATTGTTCCATAAAAAAGTTCAAGATGTTGTTTGTATCTAAGAGCTAAGCTGTATACGTAAAGGTTCTAAGCAGGAATTATAGAAAAACGTGTAAATAGTGGTTCGGTGTGTGCTTTGTGGTGTACTCTAGCTACGTGACGGATAGCTTTCTTTTGTAGTATATGTAGTCTGTTTATGTTTTTCTGTGTCGTGGTGCCCCAAACAAGAAAAGAGTAGCTCATATGAGAGGAAAACAATGCATGATAAAGCTGTAGTTTAACACTACTTGGAAGCTGAAATTGTGATTTTGCTAGTAGACCTATGGTTTTTGACATGCGGCCGAGATGGTTGACATGTGTATCCCACGACAAATTTTTATGAAAATACACTCAAAGAGTTTTGACACTGTCAACAATATCTATGGCAGAATTCTCCAAAAGTAAATTACCCGTTAGAGAAACTCATTTGTGGTGGTTAAAATATGATTGCTTTGATTTTGGTCACATTTATTTGTAATGAATTTAAGTTATACCACGTGCTGAGACCATTCAGAACTTTATCTCACTCGTTACATTGTGGAAATCTTGAAAATGAAATAATAGTGTCGTATCATCATCTGTGTACAAGACATATTTAGGTTTGGTATTAATACTTGTTATGTCATTTATGTAAAGATTAAACAGTAGGAGACCTGAAATGCTCCCTTGTAGAACCCCTGTAATTATGGGCTTACATCAGGATAGGCAGCCATTTATTTCCACCCGTTGCGTCCGACCTCGGAGATATGATGCTACGAGATCAAAGGGTTAACTGCGAACACCATACAACTATAATTTGTTTATTAATGTTTGATGATTCAGTCTATCAAACCACTTGGAGAAGTCTATATAAATGCCTATAACTGATTGCTTTTTTTTGAATGCTCCGAGGATGAAATCTTTCTGAGTTAGGAGTGCAAGCTCCGCGGAATGGCCACTTCGAAAACCAAACTGGGCCTCGTTGAGTATGTAAAATTTGTCAATGAACTTTGTTAACCTTGTCAGTATAACTTTTTCTAGGCCTTTAGAGAAGATAAGTAATATAGAAATTGGCCAGTAATTGGAAAAGTTGTTTTTATCGCCTCCTTTAAATATCGCAACAACTTTTGATATCTGCATTTTTATAGGAAAGACACCTGTGCTAAAAGCTAAAATATAGATGTGGCAGAGATGCGGTAAAATGATGTCAATCACATATTTTACTGGTCTTATCTGAATTCCATCTGTGTCACATGCTGTACTGTTTTTAAATGAATTAAATATGCTGACGATTTCATTATCACCTGTAGGAATAAGATATATAGTTCTGTTGTTCTATTTTATTGCATTTGCTGCTTCTGGATTGTGTGTACTACTAGGCTGGCAAAAAACTCATTAAATGCCTCCACGAGTTCAGTACCCTTGACGACCATATCATTTATTATTAGTTCTTTAAGTTTTTCTGCGGAATGTGAGCGCCCCAGCAATTCATTTACCTTTTTCCACATTACGTCAGGCTTGGTCTTCTCATACTGCAGAAAAGCATTACAAAAATATGAACGTTTCGTTTCCCGTAGGTAGGTATTAGTTTTGTTTCTATGTTGTTTAAATGTAGTCCAATCCTCAGAGCTGCATGAAGTTAGAAACCTATGGAAAAGTTTATCTTTTTTTCATCTATCCATGGATGAATGGATGGATGAATGAATGGATGGACGGATGGACGTTAAGACCAAATCCAACAACTTTTTTAATGCTCGCTTATGAGCAGTGTTAAATGCACAATTTTCCTCTAATTCACTGCAACACCCCGATAAGGTTAAGCAGTGTTATCTGCATGTGTCGAACTTGCACCTTTTGGCATATTCATCTATTCAACAAAATACTTTGACTAAGAGATGACCTCTGGAGTTTAATGCAAGAAGCTTTATTCTTGAAGGAATAATTGGCCTGTAGACATAATCAGCCCTTCTATGTCCTCATCAATAATTAACAATAAGCATCAGTTTCGTCTGAACACCATATTCTCAAATGCAACCACAGAGGGAAAACCACTAGTTCATACTGGGATTGATCTAAACATCATGACAGACACTATTGCAGTTTTGTGTATTAGTGTGCCGTGCATGTTACAAAAGGTAGTTTTCAATGCCAAATTGGTACTATCTACTGCATTCAACTGATGTTATGTGGCAGCCATAATCAGCACAGGCATTTCATTTCTGTTATCATTATGAAATTAGCCTTCTTTCTCCCATTTATAAAAGAGGCTTGAATATTTTTGTTGTCACATTTATGCAATTCTTCAGAATCACCTCCTCAGCAACATCCCAGGGAAGTGAGGGCAGCTTCCTCACTACTTGTTACTTTTTTTTCTGAATCTTCTAAAATCACGATTCTAAGAACCTTCCTTCCATGCAGGGGCGTCTGCATAAGTAGGCGTTTGGTGCATAGCGACACCACAGACCCGAGCTAACGAGGGGGGGATTTCCCTCCCACGCCTAGCCGTGCGTGGTTTTGCCGTGCCTCTGGGGAAAAGGGGATTTTGGGGGTTGAGCCGATGCCAGGTGATTGGACCTTTAAGGCCCCCCGGTAAAGGCAACACCCCTTTGGCCCCGGCTTCACGTAGACGGCACCCCCGGGCTGACCCACCCAGGGGAAATTGGCAGTCGCCTTTTCCTGTCTTTCTCTCCCTCCTGATCTTCGTCTTTTCTCTCTTTCAATCTTGCCTGTCATTTTCTCACTTCTGTTTACTTCCATCTTCCAGGCGGCAAGGGTTAACCTTGTGAATATGCCCTCTCTTGGTCACATATTATTGGGTTATAGTGGCTTTGTACAGCTGACGTTTGCATGCCTTTATAATTGTGCTGCCACGTCCCCATGTGGGGCTCGATGGCGGGTGGCTGGCATGGCTGTCGAATTTTTATATACTTTATGGCCTCTTTTTCATTTCCTAAACTGTATGATCGCCCTCCTCCTAAGAGGGGGCGCACCGAAGCAACAATGAATGTATTCATAAAGCCAAAAGAAATTTTCCCGCGCTTCCATGTGATCCAATGTGAGACACAAGAAAAGAATGCAAGAACCATTTCTCCGTTTGTTTTTTCCAAATGCCTCACCAGTACCCTTAGTCCAGGGTATCAGGCTACACGTATGGCTAGTGGGGACCTTCTTCTCGAAGTCCAAAGCAAGGCCCAGTATGAAAACCTGACAAAACTCGCCTCTTTTGGAACCACACCTGTATTTATCACACCACACCGTTCCCCGAACAGTTCCCCAGGCATAGTGTCTGATCAAGACCTAATTAACCTGACAGAGAGTGAGCTCCTTAAGGGCTGGAACGAACAGCATGTAACGCATGTACAGAGAATTCAAATTAGGCGTGACAACAAAGAAACCCCGACAAAGCACCTCATTCTTACATTTTGCACAAGCACACTTCCAGAATATATCGAAACAGGCTATTAAGGTTAAAGGTACGACACTACATCCCCAACCCCCGATGCTGTTTTAAGTGCCAGCGATTCAGCCACGGTTCTTAGAGCTGCCACAGCCATCAAACCTGTGCAAAGTGTAGTTCGCACGAACACGCTACCGATAAGTGTGAAAAAGCAACTACCAACTGCGCGAACTGCGATGGTGGACACCCCGCTTACTCTCGCACATGCCCTACATGGAAACATAAAGAAGTACTTACACTGAAAGTAAATGAAAAGTCTACTAATGCAGGGTCCTTCATTCGCAGAGGTGGCACGAAAGGGGGAGTACCACCAAATTTCGCGGCGTCCGCACGTACCACACAAAGTGGACGAGCGGCAACCCCTCAGCGGAAGTAGCACAGGCTCTTCCACCGCCAAAAGGCTTGCAGGCCTCCGGACCTGAAGCCCCAGGGCTTTTTGTCTCGATAGATAACCCTAAGACTTCCATGCCCGCACGCGTGAACCGCGAGCGAGCATCCAGCATCTCGTCCGAAATGATGGACACAAAAGCAAGTTCAACGGTGTCTTCGGCGGCGAAGGACAGGCGCGGCTCTTTGGAGCACGCCAGAAAGTAAAAAACCATCATCACGGGGCCTGACAAGGGCTCCTGACTTAACCCAATACTACTTTAGTACACACAGCACTCATTTACACTCATAATGGACACAAAAATAATACAATGGAAGGTCATAGGAATGCTTAGAAACCATGATGATAGCCAAGAGCTCTTACACAAACATTCCCCAAAAGTGTTGTGTGTACAAGAAACGCACTTAAATTCCAGGAACACCAACTTTCTACGTCAATATGTAATATTCATAAAGGACCGCAGTGACGCTGTAGAGTCATCTGGTGATGTGGCCATTATAGTTGATCAAGGCGTGGCATGTACACATCTAGCACTACAAATATCCCTTGAGGCAGTGGCTGTTCGAGCAGTTGTTTTGAACAAACATGTCACCATCTGCTCTCTTTACATACCTCCATAGTACCGTCTCGAAAAACACGAATTCCAGTCACTGATACATGAACTACTGGAACCATATGTGGTCCTTGGGGACATGAATGCACATAATGGTCTATGGGGGACTCTCGCTGCGATGCACGAGGTCACCTAATCGAACAGTTCCTCTTTTTTTCGGGTGCGTGTCTGTTGAATAGGAAAGAGCCAACATACTTTAGCCTTGCCAACAAAACCTACTCATGCATAGATCTCAGCTATGTGTCCCCATCGCTTGTACCCCTGCTTCAATAGAAAATGCTCAACAATCCTTTCGAATGTGACCACTTTCCAATCATTCTAAGTACACCAATAGACAAAGGTCTTTCACATGTTTCCAGATGGCAGACAGACAAAGCGGACTGGGAAAAGTTCAGAGAAGCTACTCGCTTAAGTTGGTCGGACATATGTCAATTAAGTATAGATGCAGCTGTAGACCTTTTCACAGCACTTCTTATTGATGCTGCAACAAAGTGTATCCTACAAATTGGACGGTCCTCCAGGCAACACGTCCCTTGGTGGAACAGGGAGTGTCGGAATGCACATAGAAAGCAAAATAAAGCATGGAAGCTGCTTCGATACTCTCCGACAGCAGAGAATCTTACAAATTTTAAAAACATAAAGTCTCAAGGCAGGAGGATGCACCCACAGGCCAGAAGGGAAAGTTGGCACAACTTTATATCAGGCATCAATTCATATACACAGGAGGCTAAAGTCTGGAACATTGTTAGGAGAATAGCAGGAAGACAAGTACATTCACTCCCTCTCATAAACACGCAAGGTAACAGCTAGGAAGATCAAGCAAACTTTCTCGGCGCGCACTTCGAACAAGTGTCCAGCTTGTCACACTATAGCGAAGCCTTCTAAAGATACAAAACAAGAATTGAAAAGCAGAAACTAGAACACAAATGTACAAAACACGAAGCATATATGTACAACCAAGCTTTCGGCTTAGCTGAGCTCCAAACATCACTAAACTTCTGCAGTCATTCGGCCCCAGTTTCTGATTGTGTGGTGTACGAAATGTTAAAAAACTTATCAATCGAAATGCAAAAAAACCCTACTTTGCTTGTACAATGCTATCTGGTTTTCTGGCGCTATCCCTATTTCCTGGAAAGAGGCTATATTTCCCATATTAAAAGAGGGCAAAGACTCTTCTTCAGTTTCGAGTTATAGGCCCATTGCGCTTACAAGCTGCCTTTGTAAACCTTTTGAAAAGATGATAAACCACCGACTTTTACATTTCCTTGAAACACACAATCTGCTCGATCGATTCCAGTGTGTGTTTCGAGAGAGTAGATTCACCACCGACCATCTGGTGCGTATCGAGGCAGAGATCCGAGATGCTATCGTCCACAAATGATACTTCCTCTCTGTGTTCCTCGATGTCAAGAAGGCTTACGACACCACATGGTGTTTTAGCATATTAAGAGAGTTGTCTCACTTCGGTGTGCGCGGTAGAATGCTTTTCATAATCGAGCGTTACTTGTCCAATCGAAGATTCCGTGTCCGTGTGGGCAGTGTTCTCTCCCAAACATTTGTCCAAGAAACGGGAGTACCGCAAGGCTGTGTACTTAGTTGTACACTTTTTATTATCAAAATGAATCCCTTGCACCTGTCCATCCCCCGCAATATGTTCTATTGTACATATGTTGATGACGTCCAGATTGGCTTTAAGTCATGCAACCTGGCCATGTGCGAGTGGCAGGTTCAGCTAGGTTTAAACAATGTCTCCAAATAGGCAGAGGAAAATGGATTCTGACCAAACCCACAAAAAAGCATGTGTGTCTTGTTCTCCCGAAAGAGAGGCATGCACTCAGAACCTAACATTCAATAGAATGGTCAATGTCTGTCTCTTAATGCCGAGCATAAATTCTTAGGCCTAATCTTGGACAACAAGCTAACCTTCATACCGCACATCAATTATTTAAAAACAAAATGTGCAAAAGCCATGAATGTTCTAAATGTGTTGTCACGTACTACGTAGGGTAGTGACAGGCAATGTCTCATGAATTTGTATAGAAGCCTCATTCACACCCGCTTAGACTATGGGGTCGTTGTTTATCAGTCTGCAACTCAAAGTGCTTTAAAGATGCTGGACCCCGTGCTCCATTTGGGCATCTGCCTTTCTACGGGTCCTTCCCCACCAGTCCCGTAGAAAGCCTCTATGTTGAGTCAAATGAGTGGTCGCTTCATCTGCAGAGAACGTACATGTCCTTTGTATACTTCCGTAAGGTGAAAGCAGACAAGAAGCACCCCTCATACTCCACTATTAATGATTTGTCAAGCTCCATTCTGTTTCAAAACAGGCCTTCGATAAGGCAGCCCTACTCAGTTTGCCTGAAGGGTCTAGCTGAGGAAACTAGCGTGTCACTTGAACAGAGTTTAATGGCTCCTGCAGCATACCCGCCACCGTGGCAGTTGCAGACTATAGACTGCGATGTATCTTTCCCAGAAGTTAAAAAACACGCACCCATTGCCCATATCCGAACATACTTCCTGGAACTTCAACACAAATACACACGTCCTGAGTTGTTTACAGATGCCTCTAACTCCTCTGTGTCCTATGCTGCTGTCAGCCTATCCTTTTCGGACGCTGGCCCTCTAAATACAGACACAAGTATCTTCACAGCGGAAGCTTACGCGATACTTGGCCGTTAAAAACAATTACAATTACAAAAAGCAGTAATTTATACGGACTCCCTCAGTGTGGTAACAGCTCTGCAAACTCTTAAAAAACAACAACAAAAAAAAACCCGTCCTCGTCTCCCTTTACTCTATTTTATGCACACTCTACACACTCAAACAACATGTCGTAGTGTGCTTGGTGCCAGGGCACCGTGAGATCCAAGGCAATGTGATAGCGGATCAGCTTTCTGCATCCGACCGGGAAAGCACTGCCACTACACCCATATCTGTCTTAAACTGTCTCTCAAACGAAAGCTCAGGGACTACTGGCAGAGCAAGTGGGATAGACACACACACAAAACAAACTACACCTTATTAAGCCACACCTTGGTCATTGGCCACCAGTATTGTAATCATGTCGTACAGAGGTAACACTAACGAGGCTCAGGATAGGACACACATACACGACACACTCATATCTTTTGTCTGGTGGCGATCCACCACTGTGTGACAGATGTGGTGAAGCACTAACAGTTCTTCACATTTTAATCCATAGTGAACAATTAGACACTCTAAGAATACACTTTCCATTACCCTACCGACAACATATACCATTACAACCTGCAATGTTCGTTGGTAGGGAACCACTTTTCACTCGTAAATCGTTGCTAACTTTTATTTTAAGAGATGTCCGCTTCTATCACGTAATATGCCCAGGCACTTAGTAGCGCTACCTCTCGAGAAGTTGCTGCTGTGGTGGCTACATTGAAAAGCACTTGCCTCGCGGCCCTTGGACACGAGGGCGCTGATGAGGCACTTGTGCTAGTGCCAAATATCTCCACACATGCTTTTATTATCAGAACCTTTTGCCACCCATTTTTACTATACATTTCAGGTCACTGTCATTATTTTATTACTTCAATATTTTACCCACTTTAGCACGAGGAATTTTAAAGTCCTTATACAGCCAGCCAACATATTCATTGTTCACATTTCGTCTTATGAACTGGCACTCTTTGGCCATCAAATGGCCCTTGCGCTATAAAACACCACACATCACCAAGAACCTTCCTTATGCAGAGTAGCATGTCAGAAGTCACACACGTGCCAGCAAAGATAATGCATTTTCAATAATGTTTTTCCCTTTCTGCTGCTTTCTACTATTGCAAGGCCTATCATACGATAAACATGCAGTACTGCAATCAACGCTGCATGTGGGGCAGTTGTGCACTTTGCAGTGATGTACGTATCATGCATAGTGGCGACATTACTGTGTGCCTGAGCCACATGATGAAACAAAGTTCCAAAAATTTGTTTTGTGGGCACGTGGTGTGTGAGCATACACTTTCCCTTGCCTTTTTGAAAATTAATTGTCATATGGCAAAGGTATGTAGAAAAGACTGCTGCTTGCACAAGATATAAGATTTGGGTGACTCTACAGCATGCCTATGCACTTCTCACGACTACTTCTTGTGCTGCAAGGCATTGAGGTACATAAGGCATTCCAGCTCAGACTCCCAATGCCTACAGTAGGAATGGCACTACATTACTGGCACCATCAGTTGTGCTCAAACTCTGAGAGCACACAATTTGCAGCTGGTATTTTAAAGTTTTATAATTGAAAACAGACAATGCTTAAGGCATGTCCATTAGTCGGGTATGTCTAGATTTTTATACCACCTTAAAAATATTTTCAAACTTTTCCAGAATCTATTTTCATTTTGCTTTGGGAAATTCATTAATGCAAGCTGATGTGTGATGAGCTTAGGCTAGATATATTATGCCCAATATGCCACTTTAGCTGTTTAGGGTGAAAGAATAAACTGATTAAAAAAATACCACACAATTCAATAAAGAGAACCTTGCCTCTAAACAACAATAGCAAAAAAAGCATAATACTAATGCATTTTTCCTGGAAAATTTAAGGATGAAAATATCTAAAACAAGTGGTCTCCAGAGAAACCCTGCTCCCATGAAGCTTTCTCGGCTTTATTAAATGGAGTGGGTAGTAGATGGCAAATTATGCGCTTGCACTGTGCTGCTGCTAACCATTGAAGCAATAGCCAGATGTGCAAAAGAAAACTTAGTCTTTAATCTTGTACAGTATTCTTTCTATGAAGTGGCGATACAAGTTCAAGGAGGGAGTGGGGACCTGCCAGAGAAGAGGCGATCGCAAGCAAGCACCCACCCAGTATTTTGGAAACTCGCCGCAAATTCTTAACTGCATACTAACTTTATTGCAAACACTGAATGTGTCTGAAATCTATGTGCAATACCTGCTGTGCCTATTTCAAGCAATGGCCAAGCTGAGCATGTCCACGCATTTTTAGTAATAACAGCCAAGAAATGATCACTTTAAGTGTTTGTTTGCACTGCCACTGATGAGCTGGCTTAATCCAGGTGCTTTTTGCCACCTTTCAAGAATTGATGCTGGCCATAGCGGCATCATTTCGACGGAGGCAAAAATGGTAGTTGGCCAGAGCACTTCTTAAGTGCATGTTGGAGAACTCGATGTAGTCGAAATTTTTTGTGACCTCCACTACGTCTCTTGTAAAGGCGTGCTTACACTAGAGAGACATGACATCGATTTTGGTCTGCGGGCAGTCTTTAGGAGTGTCTTTTCTTTTGTCATCCGCCTATGCACACTGCAAAGACCCAAACAGTGCCCGGGTGGTCTCTCGAAAACCCCGCTCGCACCTTGTTGTGCTCACAGTATTTCGTTGGCCGATTCTGTAGTCACATTGGAGGCATACGCAGCGACACCGACTAAACTTGTACACCTGCACTTCACGTTCAGTCATGCTCCCTGCTCTGCCATTGTCCCTCTCTGGCTACACGGCGCAGCCCCCGCTATAATCTATGGTAACGAGGGACAGGGGTGGTGCACACAATAGGGAAGCGAAGAAAAGACTTCCGTTGGGTGCTCGAGCTGTCTATTCAGACGCTGCGAAGCCACGGAGAGGACATTGTTAACTCCCCCAAGATCACCCGCTTCATGGTCGTTTGAAGCAAAGACATGGGGAGAATTTTTGCTCAGCCGCCTATATCCCGGCGACACACTGATGACAGGTCTGGGGATGTGTTTTGCTGGGGTTTTCGGTCTCTCAACATGTTATACTACGATAAAATGCTGTATTTTGAGGCGTCATCGGCCTAGTGTGACCATGGGGTCTGGCGACCTTGTCAGCGGGCAACTTGTGGGCCGATGGTTTGCGTCTGCCTCGTGTTTTCGTCGGGCTCATGTCAGTGTCGTGTCGCTCTAGTGTAAACACGCCTTAGTCAGACAGTGGTTTCGGGACACATAAGCCAAACACTTATCCTCAAGAATGCAACAAAATACATTACCTTCAGATGTGAAGTGTAGCTCGGCTAGTTTACCAGAACGAAGATTGGCTTCACTAGGGGCAAGCAATCAGGACAAAAGTTCTGGCAAAGATGAGACTTGAAGTGCAGATACGTTGGAATGCTGCTGAAGTCAGTGTTTGTTCATATCAAATATAGGGCAAGGTAGCAATTTTCCTAGTGTTATTATGCAAGGCACTGTGACAAAATTTTACGCAATTCAGTTTTCTTGCAGTCTGGCTAGAAAACAATATAATGGTCCTAATATATTTAATCGCTCAATGTGCAGTACAAAAATTGCAACCTGAAGCCCATACATCTAAGTAATATCTGGTACTAATTTTGAATAACCATGCATAATTATTTCTCTTATTCTGAACTGTATGGTCTGGAAAGTTCCAAAAACCTTTAGTGTTAGGAAGCGACTGTCTGCATATTTATCCATTTTAACAATTAAAATGTAAATGGGCAATGTAAGGACCTTAACAGTAGTTTAAAACCAGAAAAAACTTGAAGAAACCGTATACTTACCACCCTCTGTTGCTGGCTGAATGGGGGACCAGCGCTAGATAGGTGGCGCGCCGAAAAAGAGCACCTGGCGGAGAGTCGCGACACAATTCAGCTGCTCGCGCACAGACGACCGGTCGCGCCGCAGTGTACCACTCTGAGATCACGCGCGTGCGCCGCTGCCGCGCTTCATTTTGGAACGAACAGCTTGAAAAGCCATTACGCCAGTAATACTGCACTGTGGTATAGAAAAACAACTTTGTCCGAAGGCTGCTCTCACATAAAAAGCACTAAAAATTGAGAAAAGCCCTGCAAAGCGTACTGCGCCTATGCATATAGTATCGAAGGGACACTGTAGTGCCGTGATGGCAGCTCCTCATTTTCTGGTAGCGATCTGGGTTTTTTGCCGACATGCCCCCATTCAAACGTTCGTGCTGTGACGATACCACGCTGCCAACATCTGTAGTAAAACAAAACAAAAACAGATTAAGTGGTAGCTGCATCATTTTTTTTCTGGCATCATTTGTACGCTCTGTTCGTGGTATGTATGCATGGGGGCGTTGATCAAGCAAACCACCGTGGCAGCATAGCCCATGTGGTATCGCGCTACTTTTCTTGAGGGCTCGGAATATATTAGCCACCACGGCGGCTGCACTTTGATAGGGGTGAAATATAAAAAGAACACCCGTGAACCAAGATATTTGTGCACGTTTGAGAACCCAAAGTGGTCACAATCTTGATACGCACACCACAGCGTGCCTCAAAATGATATCTTGTTTGGCACATGAAAGCCTAGCAATTATCCATGTTTAACAGACACTTTCATTTTAGGCCAACACATCAGGCAAGCGGCAAAACTGAAACTGTGTAGTTAGGCGAACTCAACGAGTGAAAATCGAAGACATTTGATACCTTTCTAGTAAGGCATAAATTCCGATGTTTCTCAGCCACGGCAGCCAGTGAGAAAACGCTTACCGCATCGGCTGACTCCAGAAAGCTAAGCTAGGAGTAGTCCACTGCTTTGTTCGTAAGTAACAAGAACCTTATACAAATTAAGTTGAACAGAGGCATCTCTGCATCGAGTGTTCACCGTGAAAGTATATTTTATAACAGCTCAGAGGCGTAGGTGAACGTGGCCCCGCACAAGTCTTGTGGAAAAGGCAGCTTTTCTCTGCACGGAACTGTTTACAAAAAAGAAAAAGAGCACCTGCCTGCCGTATCATTCACTTCACATGGCGGCATCGGAGTTTGGTGGTGGTGGTCAGATGGATGGACGCGTAAAAATTTTGTTAGTCCCGAAGTGCACAACTGAACACTCGCGGGCCAGATGAAGGGGAAAAAAAAGTTTACATAGGCTGTATGATGCATAATACGCTCGTTTTATTTCCGGCAAAACGCCGTTTAAACTCAACTCTTTGGCCCTGGTTTTCACTGGTGGCGGTCTTCACTATCGAATAAATATAGCAGACAGGCGTTTTGAATTCGGTTTAGAAATGAGCCCGACAGCACTAGACAGGAGAGCAGAATTTTGCTTGTCTGACCACTTGGATGCAACGCCGCTTCCTCTTTTTATGTCCCCCCGTTTCCGCTATACGTACTTCCTCTTTTTATATATTGTTGCACTAGAATACGCAGCAGTACCGCCAGGGCCCTTTGGTTTTCTTACGGCAATGCACGCATGCACCGCCTCTGCCAGCCTCCACTTCCGTCTATGGGAGCAGCTGAGAAGTGCGCGCTCTCACCGCCAGGGTGGCCGTGAAAACTCCAGTGCTGGTTCCAGCACATGCAAACAGTAGCACTTAATTTCATCACACACCTCCGTTTGAGACCAAGTCGTGTGGTGTAGGCACCACTAATCTCTGTGGCTACACTACGGTCAGTGCCTCTTAAATCAGTCAACTGAATGTACAATGGCATAAGAGGGAAGAGCTAGTGCAGATTGCCTCCCTACAGGAACCGCACACTGGCCAGAAGGAACTGCGTTCCTCACACTGCCCCGTCTCAAAGTCTTTGACATTCACCACTAGGGGCATGCAGAAAATAGACCCGTGCACGCGCCCCCATGTATCCTGGCCACAATTCGCCGACAGATGCAGGGCGCGAGTCATGCGGGTCGCGTTCCATTTTCACAGACGCCGTCTCAAGGTTGCTTGTTTTATCTGCTAGGCTATCTATTCTGGTGCTTCAGTCAGACTGTAAAACTCGACTGAACGGTGCCTGTGCCCCAGAGGAATGACAGCACAGGACGAAGCTTAAGCAATATGAAATGTTAAGTGTTGCTTGAAAATCGGAAGGCCAGTGTTATGGCACACAGCCAACTCTCAATGTAGAGACCAACTGCAGCAAAAATGTTACGATTTGGTATGGTACAGCGTTTGTGGCATCTTGCCTTCTTTCTTGTGTCCATGTTTGCATGCACTGTCTCCAACATTTATACCAGAGTGATAAGCAACAGTGTACAACCTCAACCTTTTAATTTAAGTGCAGCTGAAAGTTCAATTAAAGCTCAATGCTGAAACGAAAAAATGGGGGGGTCAAACTTGTGCTGCTAGCATAACCAAAGGACATAAATACAAAATCCGTGAACCTCCACGAAGTGAATCATGACGAGTCGGCGAAGCACTGGAAAGTTGAATCGCCCGCCCACTCGCGCATGTAGATAAGTGACAATGCGTGTGTACAGTATATAAAATGTTTAATTAGTCATAACCCGCATGTTGCATCGGTTTCTCTAATCTGTTTAGTTCTCATTGTTACTACTTTGTGAACCGTGAAATGTAGCTCCACCACTGTGGTCTAGTGGCCAAGTTACTCGGCTGTTGACCCGCAGGTCACGGTATTGAATCCAGGCTGCAGCGGCTGCATTTTTGGTGGAGGCAAAAATGCTGTAAGCCCGTGTGCTCAGATTTCGGTGCACGTTAAAGACCCCCAGGTGGTCGAAATTTCCAGAGCCCTCCACTACGGCATCTCTCATAATTATATGATGGTTTTGGGATGTTAAACACCACATATCATCCGTGGAATGTAGAGCCACAATGGTACTTTGATGAAATGTAACCTGAAGTTGGCAAAGACGAGCTTTGTGCATGTTTTCCTGTTGGTTGTTTGTCATAAAAAATGCATCATAGAGCGTATCGAGACGTCATGTACTGCCCAAGCCAGTTAATTGTCCGTGATGTGAACGCCGAAGCTTCAAACAAGTGTGGAGGGTTGTTCTAGTACCTTGTTTTGTAATAGCACATGGCTAGTTCGATGTAATTTTTTACGTTGCTTTGGGAGAGATTTGGGGCCAAGTACACTGTCATGACGATTGTTCCATCAGATACCTTTATTACAGCTTGTTTGCCGTTGTGAAATTGGCCGCTTGCCGCTGTTTCCCAAACTCTCGCCTCCGAGCTAGCTAGCTTGTCTGCGTTTGCGTTGTTTTCCGTGGGCAAGAGCATGTTGAATTCCTGTTCGTCTTCATTCAAGGTAGAAAGAGAATGCGTGGTCAGGAATGCACTCATTCGTCACCATCATCCACAGCACCAAGTACCCATGATGCCTTACAGATTTGCAGCAGGTACCCCACTTATCAGCAGAATGAGGAATGGCATAGTGACATTATGGGTGCTACCCTACTTCATGAAGGATACCGTGAGCGTATAGTGGGTATTATGAATGTGCTGTGCCGTGACAGATATATGGAGACAACAGACAAGCCCCTAAGGTGCTTCGCCCCTAAAAGCTTTTGAACTAAATCTGAAATTGAAAAAGTTACGTACATGTCAACCTAGCACCATAAAAATTTGGGAGACAGTAGCGGGTGGGGGACATAAGAGGAAGTTTTTTTTTTTTCATATTAAAAATCACCTAGACAGACATTTGCGACTTGTTGTTGCTTCTACACACTATCATTGGGATATCACAACATTTCACGGCCTCCATAATATCGTTTCGGCATCTGCAGGCATTCCCTCGATGACGGCATTTTGTTTTCCTATGCCCTCATCCACTTCGCACCCTCACCCCGTGGGAACATTTTCAGAAGCAACAGTCCTGCATGATCCCTCACGCTTAGCGGCAAGTTGTGCTCCACAAGAAATCCTATGAATAGGCATTTTGCACGCATTAGTTTCTTCACACTTCTTTTGAAAGAAACTTCTGATGTTGCTTGCCCTGCTCTTCCGCAGCACTAAAGTAGTTGCAATGTTTCTGTGAAGCGATGCGCACCTTTATGACGACCTTGCCACTGTGCGAAACGATTACATCACAGGGGGCACATGGTACAGAATCCGTACTTGCCACCTTTCCGCAAAGTCACAAATCGCGGAAACTCTGCTGTGTACCAGTCTACGAACATTTGCAAGAACAATTTTTGCTTTGGCGCCGCCATCAACTTTCCAGTTGAATGCAGAAAATATCCCCCATAGAGTTTATCACAATCATACTAAAGGGAAGTGTGGCACTACCGTCTACACGAATTTCTTACGGGGCACCGTTAAGGGGCTGGTGTTGAGCGAGGCTTCGGCTCAAAAGCAAATATGACTGCATAAGTAAAGCTTCTCTAAAAGAAAACGTTAATAAGCGGATCTCATTCAAACGTATTATATTCTAAAATAAAAGTCCACTCACCTTGACGGCACAACAGAACAGCGAAGGCAAGAAACTAGACATAAAAGTGGGGGAGGAAACGCTCTCTCTGTTGTCTGCCTGCGAAGTTTGGCAGCCGTTGGTTACTTCTTACGCTTTGTAAAATTGTACATCAACGTAAAAGGTTCTAGTGTTAAATAAAACACGTTTCTGTGCAATGACAAATATAAATAGCTTATTACGTGCTCTTTTAGTAAGAAATCAATCGCTTTAACTTAAAGCCAGACACGTCTTTGAGGTATACAAAAACAGAGTTAAGTTCGAAGCTCACATATACAGTCATTCCCTTACATCCAGTAGCTCACTAGCGCCAGATTTCCCTCTAAGTATGATTGTGAGAAATTATGATACACCCCTTCCCCCAAATGAACACAACTGACGCCTGGGCAGGTAGCGAAAGCCCAGCGTACCAAACGCACAGGCCAAGACAGACTCGAAAGTTGTGGTCCCTTTTTACTCTCCATCTGATTCTCCATCTGATATAGTGGTGAGCGTGTCTCTCAGCCACCGGCTTTCGCCCACGTGTGCGGCGCTAGCGTGCCTCGAATATACTAAATGGTACAGTGTAGTATGATTGCAATGAACTACTGAAGTGTAGTGGCAAGTGCTCTTCCGAAGCGCTGTAACTGTTGCAGCAGGAAGGCCAACGTGCGCACGTGATCATAAATACCTAAGCTGTGGCAGCAGCTTTTTGGGAGATTCAATATAGCATTTGCACAATCTGGAGATTAGGTCAAAATTCAATAGTCTCCCGGACAATTTGGGACAGTCGGCAGGTATCGATTTACAAAGCACAAAACAGACATAAAGCATGTAATGATTTGATTGATATGTGGGGTTTAACGTCCCAAAACCACCATATGATTATGAGAGACGCTGTATAGTGGAGGGCTACGGAAATTTCGACCACCTGGGGTTCTTTAACGTGCACCCAAATCTGAGCACACGGACCTAAAACATTTCCGCCTCCATCGGAAATGGACATAAAGCATGTATACACACATACTTACATAAAGCATGTATACACACATACTTAAACATGACAACTTAAAAATACAGAATGCCCATTTGAGCACTGTGGATCTCAATTGTGTTTATAGCACTTTTTAGCTAGGTACCTCACAGACGTCACATTAAATGTTATTTTGGAACAAACTGATGCGGAATTGTTAGTTAGTCTATTAGTGGAGATGTAAACGAGCTGAAAATACTGGCAGCAGGCCATGAAAAGTGATGACATTACCACTAATGAGGAGCCCCTCGCCAAGGCAAGGTACTTAAGAAGACTAAAACGCAAGCCCTTTTTTGCAGTTACTTTTTTTGGTAGTGATCGGTGCAAAGAATATAAATTGTAAACATGCTACATCAAGGTACTTTTTTTTTCTTTTTTGTGAGGGTGGATTTGTGAGCTTTGAATACGATAATGAGCAGCCGGATAGAATGCACATTTCAATTAAATGTGTACTTTGTACGAGAAAAGCCTCCTCACTCTCTGAAAATGGTAGAGAAAAAAAAGTGCTAGCTTGCATATACATACTATATTTGCAGTTGTAAAACTACCTCCGGTGTCGCACATGATTGAAACACTGTAAAACCTCATCAATTTGAACTCTTATTTCAAAATCTCGCTTAATTCAAAGAATTTCTGCACTACCGTATTTTGGAATATAAGTTAGAGTGGATAATTTGAAGTGGCAGTCAACGTCGGTCCAGTTAATCAGGAAACTTTGGGTGCCGTGTGCTCCCAATTTCCAATACCGAATTCGCCACAAATCGGCAAATCGTATCAGGAATGTCACGCCGCGATAAGCAGGCGACATGCTGCCCACGTGTCACCATCGCGCTGCAGTGAAGCAGGTCTTTTTCACAGGTGCACATTTTAGCTGACCGCAATACACTTTTTCTCCTTTCGCTGGCAGCAGCGTTGCCAGCCGTTCACCCATGTCTGGGCAAAAAAACCCTGTAATTGCGGGAAAACATAACCCACAGTGCTGCGAACCAGCCAGCAATACAAACGACCACCTCCGATTACTTTCAATAATTCAAAGTTCCTTGCATCCCACGTTTTGTATGTTTCATAAATTTCAAAACCCGCTTAATTCAATAATTTTGCATATTCCTAGTGACTTAAAATTATTGAGGTTTTACCGTAGATGTCATTTAAGCCAAGTAAAATAGTTTCACAAATGTTTTTTTCATTTGTACATTTTTGAACTTAAAAAGTCAAATGTAATGTGATAATTCTATCACTGAGGCAGTGAAGCTTGATGACCAATTAGAGTTTACAGGTATTTATTATAGCAACATTATTATTTATATTTACGCAAAGTTGCACTTCTTTCGTTCCTATTCATGCAATATATTTGTACTTTAGAAATTATGCTATGTTATTTTTCGTTATTACATTTGCATTTCCCCCCCTTTTGACTGTACTGAATCACTGTCTTAGATGGCTCACCTGATGTAATCCCTCTGGGATTGACCAGTATGTATAATAAATAGAATAAATGCCCTACAAGATAGACACTGCCCAATGTTCTGTATAATTGGTGGCCAATCTGCTCTCACCATTCCAATAAGTGTATGGATATAATCAGAGGCAATTAGCAAGCTTACAAATGAGTGAGGCTACTCTTGAGATATTACATGTTAGCTCACTACACCATACTGCACTATGAACAGATGCAAGTAAACTTTTTACTAGTTTCTATGTTCCCCATACCTAAGTAAGCAACATTATTCCACAATTATTGTGGCTATAACAAGAGCCTCAGGTCCAACATTTTCAAATAAATTTGCTAATGCCAGCTCAACACCTAAGCAAAATGTTGGCTGAAGCAGTAGCACAGCACACAGACACAACTCAATATTTAAATGCTAGCAGCATTTTTTTTAGGGAATGCACTAAAGACATTTTAAGTCATGATGATGTGTCTTGTTTATTCTTTTGAAACATTTTTATGAGAGCTCCCAGCAAAATGTAGTTACAGTGCATAGTTATGAATGCCTTTGCTGGGAGTTTTAAGTAACACAACTGATTTTTACACACAGTGGCAACATGTACTGTAAACTCACATTCGTGTGACTAGGATGACTTGACATAAATGGAAACCACAAGATGCACTTAATATACACATCAGAAGTTCCTGCATAGTAACCTAACTGTAGCTACTATGCCATTCCACATTCACCTTGTATTCAATATATCCAGGTAGGTGCCCATAAACAAGCATCACTACTTTTATGTCATGACCATGAGCAGTAAATGCCCCTCTGGACACCATAGCCGCCGTCGCAAAGTGAATCGCCTGGTAAAAGGAAATGTGCCACCACAAATAACTGTGAGGCAAACAACACACTGCATGTGAGCAGCTTGGTGGGCAGTATCCTATTGGCACACCACAAAACATGGACTAGCTCCTTTTAACAACTGCCACCACCCACTTGCATTGGATAGCCATCTGCACAGCTGAGAGAGTGCAACATGACACTGCCAAAAAATGGCACACTTCTCACAAAACTTATGACATACAATGGGAGTCCGCTCAAGAACCTTAGATGAAACATGGCGACTTAAAAGGAACAAGCAGGACAGTGTCAATTTCTTGAGAAACATTGTGCAAGGCCTTCATGAAGCACCATGTTTTGAGCACTTCACAACAATTGTATACACAGCCAGTAAGCACAACGAACCATGGGAAAGGGGGGGGGGAGCTTTCAAGGACACAATACTCCTCTATGTCACAGCACTTTGTGGATTGAATAAAAAAAAAAATCCTGAATAATATGTAGCACTAGATAAGGAACAAAAAGTTCTTATCAGCACCGAACATACTAACTGCAGGCACGTGCTACAGCACTTAAAACAAAAAGCTGCAGTTCTAGTGCATGAAATTAAAAGTAAACTGAAAGAAATCCACGAATCTCTCAAACCACGATTGAGTGACCTGCTTTCATTTTGAACATTGTACATTATTAGTAAAGAAAGGGCACAGGATTGGTTAAAAACATGTACACCATCTACACCAGGCAGAACATTAACATGATTATGTACAAAATCACGAGCACTGTTTTCATGAAACTAAAAAATACGCATGCAATATATTTGTAGATGTTTATACTGTCATCACTATATACAGACAAAATCACAATAATTACATTCACAAGTAGGAATAAATACAGTTCACTGAAAAATCTGTATAATTTTATCACTCACTCAATCACACACACAAATGTGGAAAAAAAAAACAGTGGAACTAATCCAGCACAGATGCTTACTTAGCCAAACTAAGAGTAGCAGCCTGGTATTAGGCTACACTTGCATAAATGCAAATTTTTTTTGTGCAATTTTACTTTTCAACTTTATCGAATTTTTACTTTTTTTCTTTTTTTTTCTTTTAGCATACATGCAAGACAAATCAGTCATTCCTCAAGAAAAAAAAGTTAATAAATAACTTTGCTGAACATAAAAACAAGTCTGTAGCAAAAAAAGAAGCCCACAGACAAGTAAGTGAAACCAAAGGTGCACAGATGGCACAACCGAGCAAGGTCCCAGAGTCAGTGGCTGCATCCTGCCAGCCACAGTAGTCTAGGCAAGACTTGGCACTACCTGAAGGAAGCAACTGTGTACATGTCCCGGTGCACAAGACCCTGTGCCACCAGCACCGTCTCACGGGCAGGCCGACTCAAGTTGCGCTGCCGCCGCCGGGCACTGCTGTTTGAGAAGCCTCTACAGCTGCTGTGCTGCTCGGCTGCCTCGGAAGTGCCAGTGGAGAACTTTCGCTGCTTGGGGAAGAAGGTACGGTTGGTGGCCAGATGGGAACTATCAACCAGTGGCTCGCCAGCTTCACAGGGTGTCTCCGAGTCCTGCTGTGACCACACAGCAGCCACACCATTGGTGCACGTTCCTTGACTCCTCGCAAGTGCCCCCCCACCACTCACGCTGTTACTGTTAATGCTTGACCCTGAGCTATGCTGAGGACTATCCCCAAATGGTCCGCTAGAAGGCGAGCAGCTGTCGGCCTCATTGGTACCACCACCAGTCCTGCATGAAAATAAGAGACCACCAATGTTTACTGCAAACAAATTGGCCATCTCAATTCAGACAAGCACATTTATTATTTTACCAATCTCAACCATGTTTGAATTAAATTGAAATAATGTGCAATGCCCCCTTATGAGCACAGCCCTTTGCACTAGATGCATCGTAACAGTATTTATGCAGTAGCCGGATGCCCTTAGTGCCACATCTAGCGATTTTCCTTGTGCCGGGAATGCTTCAGTGGACCTGAATTTTCGGTTTTATGCAATCTGAATATACCTACATAAAACATTTAAAATATGAAACAGTCATGCTTATTTATTCTAGCGGAATCTATCCCCCAAAATTCTTGCGAGTACCACAAACTACAACAAACCAACACAGTTATCGGCACCCATAGGTGCAACCTGATTCGAGGCAAAAATGAATGTCCACATATGACAATATGTGCCTTACAATAGTGCACATTTTATAGATGGGTAGCTATCCAATGACTATTGCCCTTTACTGAAAGAATTATATTTCGACAACTAGAGCCCAATGACGAAGGCATTCAGCTACTGTAAAACCTCGTTATAATGAGCGGGATATAATGAACTAATGGATATAACGAAGCAATTATAATTCCCCTTGAAATTTCCATAGACACCCATGTAATTAAAACCTCATTTTAATGAAGTGAAAATGTAATTACAACCTATTTTTAATTAAGCCAAAATTTCCCCACAATAGATATAACGAATTATTCCTCGTCTACAATGAGCATTTACTGATCATTTTAGTATGTCAATTCTCAATATGTCATAGCGCACGACAGTTTACGTCTCATCACGGCCGCGGTAATTCAAAACTTGCGCCTTGCGCTTCCCGGGAGCCACTTGCCAACACGCGTGTAGGAGCGAGTGTCCGCGCTTCCCTTCTCGTCTGGAACTAAGGACTCGCCCGCACAACTCGGGCGAGCGTGCGTAACAGCCGGCTTCCCCCTCTCCTGTAGAACTCATTGACCTTCCCGCACATCTGAACTCCTTCTCCCCTTCAGCTACAGTGGCTAGAATGTTCAGCTCTGCACTGGGGTCTCGTGCACCACCGGGGCGGCGGAGATTGTGGCTTTTTTTTTTTTATCTTTGTCGTTTACTATGGAAGAGCAACATCACCTCTATCAGTTTTTGCCGCTAGACCCGAGATGGACAATGGCAGTGGCAAATGCAAGCGCAAAAATATAACAATCGAGCAGAAGTCGACAATGTTGAAAGCCCTTGAGTCTGGCATCAAGAAAAAAAAAGTGGCCGAAAACCAGGCCCAGACGTTGCGGGGCGCTCTTTGACACCGGTGTTGTGCCTGACTGCAACACTTTCTGCATGTACGTCGGTGTCGATGGTGACGCGGTGACAACCAAAGAGTTGTCAGATGCGGAAATTGTGCCCGCGGTGGTGGGCGTGCATGACGACAGTGACGAATGGGTTGACACCCCGGAGCCCGCGCAAGTGCTGGATGCGACAGACCTGCTGTGCCGCTTCATTGGAGTTTACGATGACAGCGTAGACGGACTCGAAATAGCTGCTGCAGCTGAAAAAAGCAATCATCCGCGTGAGAAAGAGTCGGCAAAAGTCTATTGAGGACTATTTTTTTCTAAGTGATCTGTCAGCTGGTGTGCTGAATTTGGCGTAAATAAAGTGCATTGTTCTTTAGTATTTCGCTATTTTTTTGCCTTCCGCCGGCCGTTTTAATCTGTGCGGAGGGCAGCTGTGATATTCGTTCGCGAGTACATTCTCTCTTGCTTGCTAATTGTCGGTAGAAATGGATGTTGGCATAATGAACTAATGGCTATAAAGTAATTACAACTCCCCCTTCAACTTCGTTATAATGAGATTTGACTGTAGTTCCGAACAAAAAATGGCACTTCATGCCTCAACTTGTGGCGTGACTAAGATAAGGATATCTATGTCCACAGCAGCGTTCTTGAAGTACACAGCCTAACGTTCTCCAAGACAAATATGTGAAAGCTTTTAAAATCAGCATTAACTCTTACCAACTCACCTTTTTCCATGGGACCTGATGCTGGCTTCCTGCCTTGTGCACTCAAAATCGGGAGGTAGATGTGCAGAAAGCTCTTCATTGTTGTCCACGGGGAACTTCTCTTGAATCCACTGACGGTACTGGATTACCTCATCAGTCACCCGAATGACCCTGCCAAGTATGCTGCAATAACAGAACCATTTATTAGCAGTAGTAACATGCATACCAATATATATAAAGGCTATGTATGCCTAAAGATGATGCCAAGTATCTAAAAAAAATTTACTGATCAATTAGATGTGCGAATCACACGAGACCGGCATCTGGTAATAATGAAATTCATGCACCTTTTTTAGCCAAATGCGGAGCTTAAAATGTACTGAAGGTACCAGGTTTCATGTGAAGTAAATAATATATAAATTTTTTTAATATGCTAACATGTTCAACAAAGTAATGAGTATGCTTAATAACATTAATAGCAACTTTACCTCCATCATTACCTTTTACTGGGGGGCAGAAGGTTGAGGGGAGCAGATAATGCTTAGAATGTTATTACTTTTCTTAGTAGTGTTTAAATTATGCCCCCCCCCCCCTTCCACTCACACTAGAAAATGCAGTATATAGTGAAGTTCGGAGTGTAAAGACAAGTGAAAGTGAAGTATGCACGGAACTGCTACATGAAAGACAATGTAAAAAAAAAAACCTAATGAAAGGCATTCTCAGGCAGAGCACAGAATATTGACACTGGAGGTGATGGCTGTAAGTCTGAAGTTCTGAACTGGAGGAAACTATAGCACAACCAAGGGCGGATGGGGAGGGGGGGTCTAACTCATTTGAAAGTTTTGATGAACCCATATAGACAATACTATGCATTAGCTGTTGAGCTAGTCACTGCCACTCTGTTCATTTTTGCTGGGTACCAAATCACACTGTATCCCAGTAAATGGAGAAAAAAGTGCATTCAGCTAACAGAAAAACTAAAAAATAAAGGCACACTTAAGGAAATGAGCTTTCAAGCTACCGAATCACAAATGGCAGCATGAAAGGGGCACTCATAGACCAATTCAACAAACTGCTATGTCCCGCGAAGTGATAACAGCCCCTTCCAAATATTAAAATGCTTTTCCGTAGGCCAAAACTGTACTGCGGCCATGGTGGCTTAAGTGGCGTTCTGCACGGGTTTGAACAAGACCAAGAAATTTTCAAACCGCTACACTCCCCTCTCCTTTCCTATTTTGACGATAAGGTAACACCAGAACTCACCCATTAGCCCAGCAAGGGCACCGCATATTTATCATATGTGCCGTTGCTATGGCAACCAACGTGATCACCAGCAAAGCCGGCGTTCGCAGCACATCGAGTTAGTTCGCGCGCAGTAACAGTGACATACGCTTCCAGCTTCAGTTTCTAACACACCGTAACTGCATTTTCTGACCTGCGAAGTGTTGCTGGCTACGGTAATGCATTTTTGTCAAGTAGTGCCACCCCGCTGATAGATATCCCCAGCGGTCAGTGGACCCATGAGCGCGCGAGGTCGTTACTTTATCTGAGCGATCGCATTTCGCGAAGTCCTGGCTTAGGAGTGGTTTAAGGTTAGGGTCTGCGCACCTGGACTCCTAGATTGATTGATGATGCAAACTACAGGTGGCCAACACGGCCTCTATTTTTCACTGAAATTAACGCAACTGAGACTTTTGAAACTGGTTGGGCATTCTGGCGCAGTGTGGCGCAATTTCGGCAAAACTCACGATTTTGGTGCAGCTAGGTGCAAAATGGGTAATCGCATCAATTTGGCGCAATTGGCACAGCTGTTGCACCCCTGGGTGGATCAGTCAGTTTCCGATTTGTACCATTTTTGGTGCAGAAAAAAGCTTATTTAGAGCAGATACGTAGCGGAAGTAACGGCGTTTAGGAGCAGCTTTGGTGAAAAAATTGCAGTTCAGAGCAGGTTCAGAGCAGTAAAAGAATAGTGTTTGGGATCATTTGGAGTAGTACACCACTAAGCCTGCAACTATTTAGTGCACATTCTTAGTTATGAGCATCTAGAAATTGTGGCTATAACGTAAACAAGAATACGAGACCAACAACCAGAGACCTGCCATTGATTAGGCTGTTTACACAATGGCACATGCAAGCCTCATCGCAACGCACAAGATGTACATTGTCGTGATCATTAGCAAATGACAGGTGCCAAAGTAAAAAAAAATTGCGGTATATACATGAAGTGAACGACGATGAGTGGGTGAAGCAGTAAGCTTGTTCTGTGTTCCCTAGCAAAAATTCTGATAGAGGTCTGAATCAGTCTGATACAGTTTCCTGTAAGTTGAACCAGTCTTGTATTAGACTGATACAAAGTCTTAGCAATCTTATAGACATCCATATCAGTCTGATAGAGTTTCTTACCAGTGCTACCAGTCTCCCATCAGACTGATACACAGACTAACCAGTGCTACCAGTTTTTGACTAAGTTTGATTGGTCATTTATATCCCATATATTAGTCTATGGGTTTTTAGTCTTTTGTTCATTTATCAGATCTTCATATAACATAACTGTCATTTTAACAGTAGTTATGTTCTGCATGTATATTAGTGTATCAGTGTTTTGTATTGAACACTTGGCGAACATTGCGCGAAATGTTACGATCACTCAAAGAGTGCGATTGGCAGCTTTTGCGTAGAATAAAATATACAATGCATAATTGACAAACTGAGCTTTAATTATGCAAAGCAGGTTTCAGCCTAGATGGACACCTAGATGGACACCTACATACAGATGGGGTTGTAGATGCCAGATAGCAACACAGTTTATGCTGACAATCATAGAAGACATCTAGAAATTTCAAGATACTAGTATCCAAAATTGATGAGATAGCAGTATAAACATAACTTGAAACAATACAAACAAAACTTCTCATCACAGAGCAATACTAACAGAATTTATAAATTTTAGCTATAGGGCCAGTAAACATCCCAAGACATAGAACTTCATAACCAGTGTACTGTGAGACGAGCATGCCGATACAATAATTTTCTGAAACGGCGTAGAGATGAAAGCCTTGGGTGGTGCTGCAGTTTCTCCCTTTCACAACACAAGCCACCCTCAGCTGTCTCTCCCATATAGTGTTTTGCCTTTAATGACGAGCCACTACATTAGTGTCATAATCCATACTGGACGAGATCTTTTAAAGAAACAATGAAATGCTTCTTTGAGTAATCATTAATTGACCTCATTGTCAAAATTTAATGCCTTGATCAATCCACTGCCACAAATATTCCAAAGTTGAGGGGTTTATTACGCACTTCAACCATTTCCTTTTTTTTTTCTCGTCGGTCCCAACAAGCTGCGCTGAAAACTACAGGGAGGAATGGGAGAAAAAAAACTGTTATGTCAGCACACATTATGAGCCAGACCGTGCTTGAAGAAACGCGGTAGCTTTCTCGTGTTGCCGTTCCCATGTGCGAGTGTGACTGTGCAATGTTAGATGATTTCGGACAGCAGTGCCAGCATGTGGCAGCACCCTGTGGCAAGAAGCACATTCGATTGAAACGCTGCTCTTGATTTATTTTGGCTATAGACCAATAGCATGCTCTACGTTGTTTTACACCACATACAGGCATCCGAAAATTCGAAGTGAGCACAGTCATCTATATGAAAGAAGTCACTTGCAGCTGCAAAATTTGGCTGATATATTGATAGTAGGATCTGTTATTCACTGGTGTGTTTTTTCATAAAGCCCAAGTGGTGACACAGACCTGTTTAACACTTGCCTGTAATCCTCACAAGAATAATAAATCAAAAAGCATGTACTAATCAAGGCTAAAGCATTTGACTGTAAAAAAAACACACACGCACAAGAAACTGCCTACCAAAGGAAAAGTTCAGTTGTGAAGAGAACAACAATAGAAAAGATCAAGCCAACATTTAGTTGTCCTACCTTACTAAACTCATTAGACTGACTATATGTGTCACAAGTTTCAAACAAGTTTGATACATCAGCAACATAGCAAACATGTCTAACTTTCATGTGCACACACACTGTCCACATCCTTGGGCAGAAGCACAACTTTTTCCTGTTTCTGAGCAGAAACTAATGTAAGAAGTGTTCTTGAATAGTTGAGATGCAAGTCTCACACACACAGAGCCTGGCAGTTTATAGACATGCACCAGTGTAAAATACATGCCATTGTTGCTCATGCCAGCATTGTTGCGAGCCACATCTGCAGTTCGGTGCCAGTGTGGTGCGCGCGAAAATATTGCAACAGCTGACAAGTGTCGTCGAGATCAGGATTTTCATCAGTCACCATGCGCATCACTCAGACTTTGCATGTCGAATGCCGCTACTGCAGAACATTCATTACCAGCCAATGACTAAGGAGTGCTCTTGCTGAGTGTAGCTGGCCGCGATATCACGGCGCGAGGTAGTGACCCCACAGAACACCTACCCGCGTGCTTATGGTGTACTGCATTGTGGTCGCCATGGTGGTCACTGACTGCCATTGTGGCTAGATGATTGTAGCCATGATGATGTGATGGCTGGATGGATTGATATAGCTGTATCTTTTAGATCGGGCAGTGGCCAACACCACCTAGCCTAACCAACGCGAGTATGGCGACACAGAGCATGACCACAGAGATTGCCACTGCGCGCCCGCCATCTCGGAGGCTATGCACAGTGACAAAACGTTACAGTAACTGCGTTCATCGTTTATATATTATTTGCTGCGAGTTCTGAAAAACTACCCTATAGACTTGTAAAAACATGAAGTAAATGTTTCGCAAATTAAATATTTTCATTTTCAAAAACTGAATTGATTATGTTAAGAAAGAGGTCGTGGTTTCATAAACTACTCTGGAGATCCACAAATGGCACTGCCATAGTAATCAATGGCAAGTTCGTGGCGGAGTTGGTACGTGTATGGTGCATGTCAACTTTTGTTGTGTCTTAATTGCTCAGTATCGCACCTGTACACTCGCATTTCTCCAAGATGTTTGATTCTGCGATGATAATTATAAATGAATAGTCCCGGAAAGCGCATGTAGGTACCTCAATATGAAGGATACGGGCAATTTTAATCCTCACAAATGGTACTGGGTGTTCTGGAAGAATAACACACACTGCGGCCACTACCACGCTCAAGTGACTAAGCTTTATGGTAAAACCACACCTAGTTTTCCCAATACAAAAAACAAAACACACTGCGGCCACTACCACGCTCAAGTGATTAAGCTTTATGGTAAAACCAAACCTAGTTTTCCCAATACAAAAAACAAAGAGGAGGAAGCAGTCATACTGAAGTTATCCACTGGTCATATTTTCTTAGGTACCGAGGACGATGCAAGGAATGCAACAGAAAAATGAACATCCATTCTGCACACCCGATAGCGACTTGTGCGATAGCTGCAGCTCAAATGAAGTGGACAATGAGTCAATTAAGTTTCAATTGCTCACACTGCAGCTGATATGCTACTTTGCAATGTAATGATTACGGACAGCCAAGTTTGGCTATCGTTGACACTCAGCCAAGTTTGGCTATCGTTGACACTGCGGCTGATGTGCTACTGCAGCGTAAGCATAATTGACAGCCAATTTTGCTCTGCACGTGGTGCCGTGTCACATATGAAGCACCAATGCCCCGATATACTCCCCGCCCCTCAAGCGAATATATCGGAGCATGGCTGCTCCACTGCTGCACGGGCGCCGGAACGTCGTATTGAAGGTGACAGTAAAGTTGTAGTATGCTGAAGAGCTATTTTTATTTTATTCTATCGTGATATGAACGCAGCTTAGTCACTTTTTTTTTGCACAATTGACTGGTTTAAAATTATTTTTGCTTGTGCAGATATATGCCGTTTGTGCTTGCGAAGTAGCAGTGAAATTTCTGATCGATTGATATGTGGGGTTTAACGTCCCAAAACCACTATATGATTATGAGAGACGCCGTAGTGGAGGGCTCCGGAAATTTAGACCACCTGGGGTTCTTTAACGTGCACCCAAATCTGAGCACACGGGCCTACAACATTTCCGCCTCCATCGGAAATGCAGCCGCCGCAGCCGGGATTCGAACCCGCGCCCTGCGGGTCAGCAGCCGAGTACCTTAGCCACTAGACCACCGCGGCGGGGCAGCAGTGAAATTTCTGTGTAGGGTTGTCTGCACTTGTAAGAAACACGACGTCAAGCTGCTGTTAAGCAGAAGACAAAGGAAGTCGGCAACAATTTTAAGAAGCAGCAGCGAGACCTGCTGTTTGCCGATTCTGGAATTGAAAAAAAAAAAACAGAAAAAAGAGCTTCTGAAAGAAGTGAATATATCACAAATTACTCACATAATCATCGCACTTTTTATGGCGGAAAACCTATGCAAAGTTGGGGGGTGCGAGAATTACACGAAGAAAACTTTCCACGAAAACGTACAGAGCAAGAAAGAAAACGAAGTGGCCGCGAATTGGGATTCTCCCACCGACAACAGCAAGCTTTGAGAAGTACCAATTAAAACTTACCTCAACAATAAAAGCACAGGTTCAACACAAGGCAAGATTTATTTAAGACACAAGAAGTGCAAGCAAATAGTCTAGAATCAGAATACCATACACAAAGCTTGTGGGTGTTGCGGGCGTAGCGGTATGGTTCATCGCTCAACAGGAGCCCTCAAAAGGCAAGCATAGGATGTCAGTATTGGGCTGATGGCTATTTAAGAGAATCGTCTGCAGTTTCCTTTTGAAGAAATAAAGTTTACCATTAATCCCAGTTTTAGGCACACAGCAGGCCTTGCGCGTCTTGGTGGCTTTCAGCTGCCGTCACCAGTTGTGAACACAAAACTCGACACCGAAGGGCCTACCGGCGGCCCTGTTGCCGTTGTTTAATGCATGATCAATCACTTTCAACTTGAAAGCAGCCATGTAGCTTCAGTATCGCCCCATAACGTGACAAGATTACTGAAACAACATTCAAACATGCAGCAACGTGCAGTTGCCACTGCAAGTTGCCACTTTGGCTTGGCTTGGATTGACTCTCCATGCAATAATAGTACGCTTGATGCTTATGAGATGACGTCTGATGGCGCGCGCTATCATCAGTGGCTGGAATGAGCAGACGACATTATTGCGGCGTTTTCTGGGGTAGGATAATTACTCATGTAAATACGGTATATGCTGAGGGCTCAAAATACAAAGATATTGGAAAGAATAGGCCCACTAGAAAATGCCCTTCACAGCAAAAATTTCCGAACAGGTTTGATAATCATTTCTTTATAAGCTGTTGTAATGCACTGCTGCTAGGGTTGTGTACATCAGCAAGTTGCCCTATTCTTATCGTGTGCAATTTTGCTGAAAAGCAGAATGCAATGCAAGCTCATATGTGGCAGTGATGCATGCATGTTTTTTCTAATCGCTTTTGAGTGTGCTTTTCCAATTTTCACAGCATGGTGGATATTAAAGAGAACACCACTTGGTCAAAATTTCTTGAGCCCTCCACTACGGCGGCTTCCCCTATAATCTCACCATGGTTTTGAAATGTGACACCCAATCTGTCATTATACTTTCATTGCATATCTAAACTGCATGCTATGTTCATCATATATGTTATTTGATCATGCACACCTAAGATGCTACCATGACAATTAAGGGTGCAATATACTTTCTTTCCGCACACTTTTTTTTCCATTGCAGAAAAGAACCTCGTCCTTTGCGAGTGTTGCAGCCGTAAGCCTGAAAAACAAACTACTTCACCTTTGCCACCACTATGTGCTGCCACGGCGGAGCCATCACAGCGACCATGGACAGCCACGGTGCAGCCTCCCTCACTCAAGTGTGAGTGAGGCTGCACCGCTTTTCAATTATGTGCACATTGACAGAGGGGTATTGTAGAACTCTAGCATGCTTTGTCTTAAAGGTATATTGCTTTGCTTTAATAAGAAAATGTGCATTGACAAACTGATGTGTGCACATCATCTTTGACTTGTTTTATAGGTGCATCGGGGCGAAGGAATTACCGTTCCCAAGGGGTTGTACAATCGCCTCGTGGGCTTGAAAAGCGAGACCCATTTCGTTTGTGAGGCGGCCGTTGCCATTTTCTCTACAGCAGGCCCAGTCCAGCGAGTGTTACTGGCGCAGCCTCTAATCGGCTTAAAGAGAAGGCGAAATCTCCCGTGGACAAAAAAAAAATATGCTGCACTTTCAGGTAGGTAAAATTTTCCAATTTGACCAAAATTCATGGAAGTTGGTGGCTCCATCTTTGCACATAATCAGCCGAGATTTCACTCCCAACTTGTGTTATAATTACTCAGTAAAGCTTTAAGTTTTTGCCTACTGGAACTGGGTACTTTTATGCAAGAATCCACAAACTAATTTTAAACAATAAAAGAGAGAGACTGGTAGCACTCCTACTTATTTCTTTGTCATGTTAACTCCTCTATTTAGAGTGAGCATAATTGTTGCTTAACAAGTGCCCATAACTTGCTTTGTTTTTGATCATGCAGATTCTTTTTTGAGCCATTTTTTTGAAACACACCATTCAGATTGGAGAGATTGAGCAAAAAAAGAAGCTCCTCAATAATGCATTGGCAAACAAAATGACCTGATGAAATCATAAGATTAACAAAGGAATGGCATATCAAATAAAATATTTTGTTTGATTTCTGTGTTCATATTTGTGTCCTGTTTGCTCTGATATAGTGGTGCACCTGCCAGTTGGCTAAGCTTGTGGGCTTATCACTGATACACTCAGACTGATACACCTATAGACTGATACACCTAGACTGACACAACTGTCTATAACCTGATAGCCTATCAGTTTTTCTATCAGAATTTTTAGCTAGGGTTACCTTAAATCACTTGCCACGTCAACCACTCAAGCATGTAAATGGCGAACAGTTATACACAATGTTTATTGGTGATAACTGGTATGTTGTATTGGGTTGCGAATTTCGTTTTACCTTCATTATTACTGCTTCTGGTATTGGATCAAGCCTAAAGTTGAGGTCTGAACACATTTTCCTGGTGGTTCTTGGTCGTTTCCAGTCATACGAAATGAATCGTAGAAAATCTCAATACTTCGTATACTGTACAAGCCAGTCGTCCATGATCACCACCGTGATTGTCTTCATCGTCATGGCATATACAGACGAACTCATTTATAACAAACTCAAAAGTGCCGCGATAAGTGGTCATTATATCAGTAGTTCGTTGTATAGAGACTTGCCCATAAAAACATGCATTAGCAACCAAACCGGGTTTTTTTCCGCATTTTTATTGAAAAGTGCTAACAACCCCTCCACTTCATTGATTAGCCAGGCCATACCGCGTGTTAAGTGCTGCCCATTTGCTCACAAGTGAATTAAACCACTACGTCGAATCAATCATCCCTGGCTAGTTGCGTGCAGTACGTCGCTTACCCGGATCTCACCGTCGCATGCTGGCTTGTTTGCAGTCCAATTCATGCATGCGTTTATGCGTTCTTCGTGCATGCTTCACTTGGATTGTGCTCGGACGCAATGGGTAGCCTTTTTAACTAACACAACTAAGATGAACTTGATAAGCAATGCACACAAGCGGTCTCGCAGACGTGGAGGCAACGAACTTGCGAACATCGGCATGACGCATTTGTACTGCCGTCACTTCGCCGCGCTGATATATGCAGGTGACTGATCAGATTGATGACGATGTGTAAATATCACCACCTCCCCATCGCTAATTTCCAATGTTTATTTGTTACCGCCGCAATCGCACGAAGTTGTTATCACTAATCGCCAGATTTCCACAGTGTTGATTGATGATGATATGCAGGGTTTAACGTCCCAAAACCACCATATGATTATGAGAAACGCCGTAGTGATGGGCTCCAGAAATTTTGACCGCCTGGGGTTCTTTAACGTGCACCCAAATCTAAGGACACGGGCCTACAACATTTCCGCCCCCATCGTAAATGCAGCCCCTGCAGTCAGGATTCGATCCCGCGACCTGCAGGTCAGCAGCCGAGTACCTTAGCCGCTAGACCACCTTGGGTAAGGCGATGTCCGCGGTGTGCAGTTACCAAAAGGCGGAAAACCTTTTGCAGCACATTGTGGTGTCGGCGGGCTGAGCGTCGCAGTGATCTTTGTGGGGGTGCTGACAACCTCTGCAAAGTTCTTTGCGCTGCATGGCGCACGTCTCGCACATAAGCCGCATTAGCTATCACCATCATCATGATTAGAGCGTAGCGCCGGCAGTGACGCCTGGGTGGCGGCGCGTGAGATATGAGCGGCCCTTTTTGGCGTGTGGAATTGGAGCAAGTGGTTGGCTCTTGCGGCAGTCCGTAGTAGACGGCACCGCAGGTTGTCTGCTGTGGGCCGTCATGGTGAATCGAGCGTTGGCAACGCCGCCTAGGGTTTGTCATGTTGAGTGTTGTGTAATTTTGTGTAAGGCTGTTTTAGCGTGTTGATCACAATTGATGATGTGTAATAATTTGGCTGATGATATCCTCATTCTAAAACCAGTTAAATAAATGTTAGTTGTTTCGTTTGTCCAGACCGCGTCTACTGCGTCCGTTCACTCCAAGGGCGTGGCTTTTCTACTTCGAGACCACACAACTTGAATGTTACAGTGAACGCCACAGTGACTGTAGCAGAGAGGCGATAACACAATGTTATTGCCTCTCGAATTTCTGGCTTCTTGCGTTCGAAAGAGTTTGTTAATTGTCAGCGCTCGTCGATGTTGAGGACGGCGTAAGAAAAGTTTGCCGTGAGAAACTTAACTGCAGTCTTCATGCTACCTCCAATTTTTTTTTTCCCTCACTTCCGTTCTGCCGGTGAAGAAACATCTGGAAAGTGAGCAACCTTGTTCGCAGCGTCTGAAACCTGCATGCAGTGCTCAACGTGGTCTACGATATCTTTGTCACAAGTAAACTGCAATGGGCACCCAAAAGCTCGCACCTATCACACGCTTTAGAGTGTCTCTTCTAACTTTTTGTTTTGTTTTGCTTCGTATGCGCCATATTTTTACTGCGGCTGTATTGGAAGTGTTCGTTGTATAATTAGGAGGCCTTGAAAAATGTTTGCTGTATATCAACTCAGTCAAAGGATAGCATAGGAAAATCGTAAATGCACCGAAATGTGGTCTACATAACCAATAGATTGTTATATCTGGGACTGTTAAAAGTGGGTTCGACTGTAGTGGGTACCTTTCATGTGCTGTGCTGCGATTGCTGAGAGAGAATGTGTGGTATGGAACACACTTGTTCTTCATTGTCATGAGAGTCATCGTCAATGTATACTAGTGGGTACTTTGCATGTGCTGTGCCGTGATGGCTGAAAGAGAATGTGTGGTATGGAACACACCTGTTCTTCATTGTCATGAGAGTCATCGTCGATGTATACTAGTGGGTACTTTGCATGTGCTGTGCCGTGATGGCTGAAAGAGAATGTGTGGTTATGGAACACACTTGTTCTTCATTGTCATGAGCGTCATTGTCATGACCTATAGTAGTGGTTACCTTGCATGTGCTGTGCCGTGATGGCTGAGAGAACCTGTGGCCTGGAACACACTTGTTCTTGATTGTCATGAGTGTCATCGTCATGACGTATACTATAGTGGGTGACAATCTAAGAATAAATATTAGTTCCACCCACGAGACCTCATTGACCTTATTTTCCATGCCTCCACGCTACAAAGGAAGTGAGTAGTTCTCCAACGACTATAATTTTCACGCATACAACCATTACCTTGCAATACTTGATTCGTATTGAAATAAGGAAACCGAAGCTCGATAAACTTGAGAAAGCACAGACTTTCGCTTCAGCTTGGCAATCTACTTTATTTGAATTGCACCTTCCCCCCTGCGCTCGACTCTGAGTCCACCAAGAAGCAATGTACACCTCTCGAAGGCGATATTCGGCGCGGTACCTATATGGTTGTACTAAACAATGCCACATTTAATACAATATTTAAAGTTAAGAAAGTGTTCTTTTGCGGTTTCCCAAAATGAAACAGGGGCATTAATCACATTTCGTTGTTTGCAATTTCATTTTACGAAACTTTCTTTGCCAAGTTTCTTCGCAGTCTTCTGAAACTATGACAACTATGACTCAAAGTGAAAAATGGAGAAGTGACCCGAGATTGACTCCGTGAATTTTTATTCTTGTGCCGCCGTAAATACTGAATGTATGTCTCGCGTCGCTATGCTTGTCATTGTGTTTCAGGTAAATGCTAATGTTTCATTCGACGTCTTGTTTAATCGAAATAAAAGCGCGTAGCCCGCATTGTGCTTAACACTGGGGATCATTGCATACGTTACGGGCGGTAAATCACAGACGCACACATTCCACAAAACACAGGCGCGCACATTCAGACTTCAGCTTCACCTTACTGCACACGAATGACCACAACAGCAACCGCTGAGAGTGGGCAGAGAATAGACGCTGTATTGCTGCTTCACGCTGCCGACCCAAGGGAACGCGATGAAGCTCTGCTGCTTCGGTGAACTTGAAACGCTGCGAAATCAAACGCCAGCAGCGAACGACGGCTGACGAGGATGATGCTGAGGGCGAGCGAATGAAATAGTTTCTTCTTGACAAAGAAAACACCACAAAAAAAGAAAAAAAAAACTAATGGATGCCTGCCGCTCTTGGTGCAGCAGCACATCGTCTCTCGTCGTGAACAGCGCCATGCTGAATTTGTCATTGGTTTATTGTGACTGTTACGTCATAGTAACGAGCGGCCGCAGTTGGACACGAAATGGACAGCGGTACACTTTACTTTTTATTTTTAGCTTGTCACCGACTATAGTGGGTATCTTGCATGTGCTATGCCTTGATGGCTGCGAGAGAATGTGTGGTATGGAACACACTTGTTCTTCATTGTCATGAGCGTGGTCACGATGCATACTAGTAGATACCTTGCATGCACTGCGCTGTGATGGTCGAGGAAGAGTGTGTGGTATGGAACACATTTGTTCTACATTGTCATGAGCACCATCGTCATGGCGTATACTAGTGGGTACCTTGCATGTGCTGTGCCGTGATGGCTGCGAGAGAATGTGTGGTCTGGTACACATACTCTCAACACTCCATGCGCAACAGTTATAATTCAATATGCCCTTTACTGGCATCGGCAGCACTTATCAAGATATGCAAATATGCAAGTGGTGGTTGGACATAGTTAAGGGGGTTCACGGCGAGTCCCGAATGCATTTACAAGAGCCTGGCTGTGCACCAAAATGCGTCGCACTGAAACTTTTGGCCATGGCTGTACTGATGTGACCAGTTGAGCGAAGTAAAAACAACATGAATTCATTTTTTCAAGTTACTTCATGGTCTCTAGGTAGTCCGTGAAATCAGACATTGAACGTATTGCAACAATGACCTTTTGATCATTTTAACTTGGCTTGGATTGCATTGTACGCAGGGTCAACCACGATGTTACTTGCAATAAAGAAATCGTAAGTACACTCAAACTTTGTTATAACGAAGTTGAAGGGGAGCCACAATTATTTCGTTATATCGATTATAACAGTTTGTGCCAGTGTATGCTCAGATGGGCACACGCCTATAGGCATGCAAAGAAGGAAACCGCCTCGTGGCCCTATGTACCGCTACGCGACCACACGTGCCATGCAAAATAAACTCAGTCAAATCTCATTCATTCGAACTTTCGGGTAATTCGGACTAACGCTGAGGTCCCGTCAAAGCCATGTGTATTCCAATGAGCGAAAGCGCCCAGTAATTCGAACGCGCAAGCACTTGCGACGGTTAATTTGAACATACCGCGCTCCGAAAATGCTCTCGGCACCGTGCCTAATCCCGCGATGGCACCTCTCAACGCTGCGCGCGAAGAAGGAAAAGAAGAAAAGGGAAGACTCTCTCTCAGATGCTGGTCTGCAACGTGCCTATGCACACTTCTCCCTTTTCATCTCTGCACATAGAGACCCTTCTTTAAGGCCGCGCGCGGAGAGAGAGAGAGAGAGAGAGAGAGAGAGGAAAAAAAAGCTGTCGCGCGCGAGAGTCCTCCTTTCTTGGTGCAGAGAGTAGCACCTATGGTAGCAGCGGAGACGCAGTTGTTGCCGTCATTGGAGGGAAATCGCTTTGTACCGCAGCTCTGCTTCTCGGTCGTGTAACCCGCTGAGCACTTCCTCAATCCTCTCTGCTGGCTGTGCGAGGAGGATGGCTCTCTCGGCCGCGCGGGGCGTGGCTGTAAGGTTGGCGCTGGAGTTTTAAAAGAGCCGTGCTGAACAAGCGTCAAACTCCGCAGAAAACGATATACTTAACACACTACGGTCGTTTTTTTTTTTTATTGACTATTTGATAGACTAATTTAGTTTGTTTATTCATTTACCGGTCAATTTTACTTCGTTACAACGAGGCTTAAAATGCATGGTTCTCAATGGAGCTTTCAAGGGCAATTTCATTTACTTCGTTATATCTTTTATTTTGTTATATCCTGTGACGTTACCACGAGGTTTGAGTAGTTAGTTTTGTTTCTGCAAGTCAGAAAACACCGTTTGGCACAGGCTTAACTCAAACTGAACAAATTTTGAGAAAATACCAGGGGATGCTGTAGCCAGGACACTTTGGCGCAGTTTGGCACAGTGATAGCGCTATGTATATAGGGAAGTATCACTGAAAGTCTTCTGCTCTGGTAAAGAATGAACAGATATAGTCTATCTCGAATTGCTGTATCAACTTGTGAACGTTTATCGGATAATATCTGCAAACGAGTCTTTTAGCCTCATCACCTGTTCATAAAAGCTAGTGCGCCTCAGATCACAGCAACCGTCTAATCACAATGATCTTTTTCCTATTTCATTTTCATATCCACGATGTAAGCCAATTGTCTTTTTTGCTTTAAAGTGGTCACATGGCTGTGAGGGTAGCAGTAATCTTTTCGATTACGTACTTTGATTAAACATTCAGTATCAAGTGAGAACTGTGGTTGGTCCGTCTTTTTCTCTGTCTGCATCGTGGTTGTGATGTGTTCAAAAAGAAACTGACATCAGTGAAAAGAGGGAACGCTGGTTTCGGAGCAGCATGCAGAATCTGTGTGTATTTGGTGCCAAACAAAACATTTTGGGGCATAAGGGCTGCACTGCATTAAACAGGATAAATATCTTTTGTGCAAGATGCACTTAACCCCTGAACTGCTCATTTTTTTTAAAGAATTTCCAGTCAAAAAGTGCTTTTTTTTATTGCTCATTTCGATTCTGATTGTTCTCAAAAGTAGCTAGTCGATGTTGAAAAATATTTTCGGCACATACTTAGTCAAATACACAGTATAAAGTTTATCTCTGAATAATACATAGGAAACCAGCTACCTGCTGCTAACAAAACTAAAAACCTTATAAACAAAACGGTTACAGATGCCCGACCTTTCACTTGAGTAGGCTGAGCAGCCTTGAGAAATTTCACTTGGGGAGCTTAGGGGCTGTGTGGAAAACACACTGCGGATTAACGCAAAGCGGCTTCACTGGTGGGCAGTCACAGTGTTCGCGTTCAAGCCATCTTCATCATCAACGGAAAAGTTACTCATTCACAGTCATCGTTATCGTCGCTTACGCACACAAGATAAATATCTGTACCCCAATGATCACCACTAGAAGAAAACGATGAGCATGAGCGCTCGTGCTGTGTGCCTCTTCTTTGCTTTCTGTCTGTGTTTACTACCGCGCTCCCAGTTCGCTGAACCATCATGAATTACCAACTAGCCCACCTTTCCATCCAATTGCAACGAAAACGAATAGCTTCTTTTTCGTGTTCATGGGCCAGCTATGCATTGGTCGCCACCACTGCATGCAGTCTTTCCATACAAAAACCGCGTTCCTGCCGCAAAAAAAAAAAAAACTAAATCCTCGAGCAAATGTTATAATGACACGCAATTTAACCCATAAATGTGTGCTTCTCTGCTTGAACGTTAGAGGGGAGTACCTGTTCCGTCAGAATGAGTTCTACTCCTCCAAAGTAGTTTGGCGACAGTTTGGGCAGGACGTGCTCTGCTCATCCAAAGCAGTTCAGGGGTTAATGGGCGCAGTGAGACACAGAGAGGTAGAATTGCAGCACCATTGCATAAATGGCACAGATGAACCACCACCGCTTCGGTGATGTCGGGAAACCATAAATTAAGCTGTCAATATATTTGCCAGAGAACTACTAGATTACTTTGCATGCATGGTGAAGACAACAGATGTGAATTATCCCCGGAATAAGTTGTGCACTGTTACAGCATCGACGATACAAAAGCTAAATATGACCAAGCATCAAGAGCAAATGTACTAGACAAAAAACTGAAGGGGACAAACTATATATAAGAAATTTTAGCATTACTTCATGATCATCTCTTTTTTTTTAGTGCTGCAGGTGTTCGTAATTCTATTATCTCAGAGTGCTTGTGTGACCTTGTCCAGGATTAAGCTAGGACGTAAAGGAATTTCCGCACAAAATATCAAACAACCTATCAGTGTTTTGGTTTAATGGAAGATATGTGGGGTTTTTACACTCAAAAACCCCATACACTTATGAGGCATGCTGTAGTGGAGGGCTCTGAAAACTTCAATCATTCAACGTACTTTAATGTGCACTGACACTGCACAATACACAGGCCTTTAAGATTTCGGCTCAATCAAAAATTGACTACCGCGGTCAGCATTCAACCAATGGCTTTAGGGCAGCTGTCGAGCATCATCACTACTATACCACTTAGGTTGACTGTTCAGTGAAAGAAACAAATCTGTGAGCATTTCGAAAACAGGGGGCGAGTGCTGGAGCCGACGTTTCAACAAGCAGACTTGTTTTTTTCAAAGCTGCCACTGGTGCTGCCATTTTGTTCTTTTGTCATCAAATCGAGGCACGAACATAGGTTTGGACAGGGGGAGACTATGGCACTCTGTACGTGTAGTTCGTAGCACATGCTGCAGTTTTTTTCGTGTTTTCTACTCTGACCCAGTGCATTCGAATAGTTTGCTGTTTTCTTCCACTGAATAGTTACATACCCCGATGACAACAAATGCCGCTGCCTCTTTACTGGAATGCCCATAGACTAAAATAAAAAGACAAGTCCACTAGTCGAAACATGAGCTCCAGCACCCACCCCGTTTTCAAATTTCTCATCACAAGCTGCTATCTTCCCCTTATTGCCTTTCAAGTAAATCTATATCACTCCTAGGATCCAAATTGCAATTTATACACCTACCTTTGTTTCAGGTCATTTGTAGCTGGCTGAAATGAGTGCACTGCCTGATTGAGGACCATATAAGCATACTCGAATGCCTTCTTTACTGTCAATGCACCATATGAGCTACGACCGATGTCATTACCTAAAAGAAAAAAAATCAAAACAAACAGTTTAGAACTTACTGTCTTCATTTATGTGGAATGTGGAAACTTGTTTACACTTTAATGATGTGCATGTCGGACAATGATGGTAGTAAGTGAATGTACATTCGTTGCACATTCACTTAGTGCATTGTAACAAAGCACGATTCCTACATATATTTCGCTTCCATTTCTTGCTTTAAAACATGCTAATAAAGTGGAAGTAGTATTTTTAAGCAAAATGAAATGCCTCGAGAGAACATTGGACTTGTATGTGCAATAAAAGAACAATACTGGGACTTCACACAACAAAAAGATTGACATGAATTGTAGTGGGGTACTCCAGACTGATTTTTAACACCCAGGTTCTTTGCCATCACACAAGTCTAATTTAACAACATTTTTGCATTTCAGCTGCCACAGTGGACAATAAAATGAAGCTAGGCTGCATTTTATATCTAGGTTGACAACCCTAGATGGGAACTACAAAATTGGTAGCTATAATTAGAAACCAATTTGAAATTAAAAGGAAGGTTTAGCCAACAGCTCAGATTTACAGATTTAGAATTCTCAAGCATGTTTGAGAAAATCTACTGTAACTTTTTCGCTACAGACCCGTAGACCATAGGACAGACATGGAAGTCCTATAGTTTTAAATCTCCTGCAAGAAATAAAATACATGTTTTATGGACATGTAGTGCCATATAGCGCAAGCTGGGACAAGTAGCTTTCCACTTTTGCTTTTCTTTGTTTACAGAACAATCGCCTGCCGAGGGGCTGCCACGCGCGAACTTTTAAACGAAAGTTGGTTTCGTGTTGCGTGAAAATGGCGGCCCACAAATGGCAGCACACAATGGCGCAAATGGTGCAGCTGTTCCACCCCTGAATAGAGTAGACATGTTGATATTCAAAACTGCCTATGGATTAGTTAAAGCCAACTTCAGTGTTTCACAGTTCTGAAACAGCCCTCATTAATAAGAATATTTTAGAGCAGTGTAAAATGCGTCAATTTTGCCTACTTCCCATTTTAATTAATAGAAACAGTTGACAGAAATGCATTGTGGTATTGTATCGTATTGCTGATATAGCATGAAGCACCAGACAGTTTTAGAATTTGTGAATAAAAATGCATTACGCACAATAAACAATAGCATTATCTCTACTGCTCATGCCAAATAGCATAGACATGTAAATCCTGAATATACAGTGATCTATGTTCAATTGAATGATATAAGCATGATTAGAATCGTATGAAAGATTTTAGAGACCAGACTTTTTGAAGCTAGATAAACTCCTTCAAGGATGAGGTCAATCGTTGCATTACAAGCTTTCTTTCATGCTGTGGGAATTGAGGCTGGCCCGCTGCCTTTGCGCGGGCTTTCCCGCCTTTTCTGCCGTTCTCATGTCCCGACATGTCTGCCCTCCTTTGCTGTCTGCCGCGCTGGGAAGGGCGGAGTGACGTTTAACTCCCTCACCCGGAAGCGGATGTGGACTGTGGCGCCGCGCGCGGGGACCCCCGAGAGGTTTTTGCGCGCTGCGTCGGGAGCGGTCAGATACTCTCCGGGACGGCAAACGGTGAGCAACGCTATCTTTTCGTCCGTCGACTCCCGTCAGTCGGGGCTCGTCGGACTTCGCTGACGGCGCCACGCGCCCGAGGCGAACGCTCACCCGCTGTTGCCCCGCTGCGTACGCACGGCTGAAGGGCGGTACGGTGTCCTAGTGCGTGGCCTCGCTACGCCGACCCGTCTCCCTTCGAAGCCAACGCGAGCGCCTTTGCCCTCGCTCGAGCAACCGGGCCTTTGCTCCGGTGTCTCCGTGGATCACTTTTACCGCGGAGACGTGCTCGTGGCATCCCTGTGTAGTACTTTGTGCCCGTGGCGTGGATAAGCCTATTTGCTTTCCCGCCGCGCCTTTTGCAACGGGCTGTACTGCGTTTGGTTGCCACAATAAAGTGTTGCGACTTGAGCAATATCGTGTTTCCCGCCACGGCGAAGGTTAACGCGTGCCCTGCGGCTCGCTAAGACCGGACCCACGCTGGTGGCCGTACTCCTTCGGGATACGTGGACACCACAATGCACTTCAGACAGGCTGCAATGTCACTGAGTTTCTAAAGAGCAGGTCTCTGAATTAAAATATTTAGGCTGGAACCAAATTCTAACAATGATGGAAAAAGTAAATTAAGGGCTCAATTTTCTCTATTAGACACAATATTAATAAAAATGACAATTATTATTGTCTATTAGTTCTCATTAACATTGTTCTGACATTAGTTGTTCCACAATATGACTAATGTGTGTCAAATTGTCACACTTGTGGCAATTAACGAGTATTAACGAGCCCAATTTTCACATGACAAAATAGCTCTTCAATGTAGGACTCAAAGTAGGACACAGGTTTCCAGTTTCAATAACTATTCTGATGGTTGCAATCTCATCATTGCTTATCACTAATAAACAATCTTAGAAATTGGATATGCAGAGCAGATACAATTTCTGATATCGTTACAGTTCCTGCACACAAGGGCCTGATGAGACACTGTCACAGAAACACAATGGCTGAAATGAATAAACTTTGCTTCATACAAAACGATGACTGCATCCTGCTTATGTTTTCTATTTGTGTTTTTATATTTAAAATTGTACAAATTTATGAGACCTACACCAAAGTGCTCCCCAAAGAGCAATTTTAAGTGTCTAACAATGCCTATTTTCATCTCCAATTACAAGCAGCTTGTTAAATTAAAGGCCCACACAAAAACTGCTCACGGAAGCTCAAGTAAAAAAATTTTTACCAAAGTTTGAGTGTTTAACAATTCTCTATTCCCTAATAAAAATGAAAAGCTACATAAAATGTGAAAATTTGAACACCAAAATGTACAAAATGTAGCAGATTTTAATACAATGGACTCCCAATTAACGGAAACTGAAAAAAATCTTGTAAAATGCTTGTGAATTTTCACGATGAAGAACGGTTGATGTTACCACTAGGAGAATCGCCTTCACAAGGCTGCCACAATTCGCAAGTAAATGTTAATCCAACAAGTTTGAATGCAATGATCACAACCATTTGTTGCTGAAAAACAGTATTTTCTCCCTCATATAGCATCCCCATTGACACTTGCAATAAAACATGAACACCTCTGTCACTACAAAGAAGAATAACACTTGAACACAAATATAACAAATAAAACAAATAACTTTAAAAACAAGCCTGAATACAGAACATTGAATCCTTATATGTGAGCACACAATATTCCATTTCATTTATGCAGGCTTTAGGAATGGATTGAAGTGGCTGGTTCACATATCTGAGCGCTATTAGCACAGTTATGAAAAAAAGAAAAGTTATGTCACCTGGGGTGAGAGGGTCCTCTATGCAGAGAATCGATGGGCGGTACGAGTCCGCTGCATCGCGCAGCATCTCTTCTTTCCGTATATATGCACCACCATCCTTGATGCGAATTCCAGTCACAAAATAGTTGAAGTGTTTTCCATACAAGTCGAAAAACTCCAACAACAATGTACCAAGATTTGGAGATGGGGCATCCCCACCTCGAGGGTGCAATTGTAGAAAGCTCACAGTCATAAGGATCAGAGAGTAGGAGCTGATACCACCAGTGAACACTTCATTCAAGTCTCGTTGTAGCAGAAACTGCTTCAGCACCAGCACCAGCTTGGGAAGTGCAGGGAACTTCTCCTTGAATGACTGCATTGGTAAGAAAATCCTTATCTTAACACCAAATATAGCAGAAACAAAGAGTAATGTTTTTCTATCATTCAAGGATAAATACCAAATACTTGAAACTCTACAACTTTGTATGTGTTGAAAGCATGACACCTGTCAAAATTTGCTAAACTTAGACGTATTGAGAACATTCACTAAGACACTGCCGCTGGAGCGCCTTTTCATCCAGCGGCCACGACTGAGACCTGTTGAAGCTAAGGAAGGAGAGAATGGGGGATGTTTTTATCAAGCTTTCTTTCCACATTTTCTACTAAAACATATTATGACACAGAGAAATGTTATACGACTGCAAGTGCAGCTGAAAATTTTGCAAGCACTTTAAATTCGCACGCAGTCACAAGTTGAAGGCAGATAAATATACTAATGGCCATAAGAACCACTATATCAGAATCTGCCAGCAACTATACATTCAATGTAGCTGCAATGAATTAAAAATGTATCAAGAAACAACCAGCCACCAAACAAAATGCGCTAGCATCGTCCTCAGCACAGCAATAGCAGTCCCGAATAGCATCCCCATGCTACCACAAGAAAAGATAGCACAAATGCTTTGAAGATGCCAAAAAAACTAAATTTGTAAATTCAATTTATTTTGTACCTACACTTGTTTAGCGGGTGTATGACTTTATAGAATAAAGACCCTTTCTGAACTCTTGATCAGTTCCAATTACATAATGTGCAACATCAGATTTTTAAGGTTTCTTATTTTGCTATTTTTACAGAATTTTAGTACAAAAATTAAGTAAATATTTATAGGCAGACTTCTCATATCGTAATACAACACCTACATTCAGTGAGCAATCTTACATGAAATGGTGAGAGGCCACACAATGAATATACCTGTGGTGATAGGAGCCTGCCACTGCCTCGGCAGTGTGTCACACTGTAAACTACCAAGACATACACAAAGGGAGAGGATGATGGTAGACGACGTTGAATAGAGTCGCGTCTTATTTACTAGTCACTTAAAGGACCCCTGACAGCAGGTTTGTTTGCTACTTTTTACAGTGATTTGTTTTTTTTTTCGCGTATGGTAATGCTGAAATTAAATCGCAAATACTCTAACACATTGTATAATTTATGCTAGCGGCATTCAGAATGATTTTCCATCAGTTTGAAATGCCTGTCTACATACCATAAGAAACTAATGACCCACAATGGGACAGTGCCAGAGATTACATGGCCTCAAGCTTCAGAACCCGTGGGTGTTGAAGAATAAAACGATGTGGATGCTTTGAGTGTTTTCCTCTCAGAAAAAGGAAAAGCATTCCTGGCTTAAAGGGACACTAAAGTAAAGTAACAATTTGCGTCAGAGTGAAAGCTCAATGCATGACATCTAATACGACAATATTATCAACAACAGTGCCCTACTTACCATGAAATTAAGGTAAATGCACAAGAACACAGGCGCCGCAATAGGACATTTTCAAAATGATTCAGATGACAGACAGTAATTTCACAAAAGAAATTTTAGCAAATTACGAACTCTAGAAACAAATATTTTACACCTGGCTTCAACATCTTCCCAGTAACATACTGTTAATAATCTGCCCTTGAACGATGCCTGCATATCGGAAGACGTGCCACAAAAGATGTTATACATGCTTTAAAAGTGACCAAGAATTACCTGAATGAGGCAGGCACTTTTGACTCCATTGTTCATGTTGAAGCTGATGTCAACCTTGACAGTCGTTTTCGCATCAGTCAGCTTCACTATAGGAACCTAGAACATTTAAAGTACGAACGTGTATTCCAACCAAAAATACAAGAACCTCCAACATAACTAGTAGCTTCTATATTTACACATAAACAGAGTTTAGGGGATTTATATTAACACGTAACAAACAGGGATTAACTAGTGCTTTGCAATACCAGGGTGCTCAATACTTTTCTTCTGGGAATTAATATATCTGGGATTTACGTTACAAAACGACGGTATGAATTAGACTCTGTAGTGGAGGGCTTCGAAAATTTCGACAACCTGGGATTCTTCGACGTGCACCTAAATCTAAGTACATGGGCAACCGCGAAAGATGCATGCACGTGCAAAAATGACAAAATCCGGGAAAAAATTCCAAGATTGTCCATGGCGAAAATTCGTTACATAAAGGATGTCCCCCACTGTTACTTTGTTACATAGAGGTTGCAAATACATGTGCTTCTCTGGAGTAATAGCGGGAAATTGGAAAACTATTATATCGAGGATTTCCTTATGTGGAGGTTCGTTATAAGCAGGTTTAATCGTACAAGAGAAATTGCATCACTTGACAGCCATAGATGAACCATTTCTAATGATTAATGAATTGAGCTAGCAAGCGACTTGCAGCTTATATTATATTGTCAACACTCATCACGGCTACGGTTGGTTAAACACAGTGAATAAAAATTCCCCTGGTTATTATATGCTTCTTAAAAGACATCAGGCCGGAAGCCTTTTTACTTTCGCCTTTTTTGAACCCTTCCTTGAATTTGAATTTGCTCCATTTTTTTCCTTATACTTTTCGCTCTATTTTTATGAGGCGCATCAGTGGTCATGTGACATTAAGCCATGTGGCATTAACACCTTCGTTGATGCTGTAGTTGCTGCTGGTGAGGAGTTATGATTCAGCTGTTTATAATATTGGCAGCTTTCCACTCCTCAATCGTGACAATATCCTGAACGGCCTGGTGCAATCTTATGCTCCAGTCCCGCCAAATTACGGCAGTTAATGTGTAATGTGCTCCTAGCACAATATGACAACATAGGGCATTCTCCTAAAACTGTTTCAAACACAGGCGTGGCATTGTAGTAGAATATCTGGCTTAGAGGCTGGCTGAAACCCCACTTATGATCAATATAATTTTTACTAATGTCCCGCAGGTTTTTCTGTTTTTTGTACCTCATGTCGTTGCCAGCATCTGATGAGAATCTAAAGTGCCAACCAATGGCACGCGTATGCTCGCGTCTACGCGTCAAAAGCGTCAAATGCGCCTCTCGGCGTCGGCGTCGGAAGGGCATACGCGAGGAGACGCGAGGGATCAAGCTGGGCTTGATATTTTTGCCACGCGTACAGCGGCGCCAACCAACCAGAGGCCGCGATGCCTCGGAACGTCATGCCTAATGGCCGCCGCTTCGAAGGCATGGCTGAGTGCTGGAAGCAAGCACGGAAACTACTCCAAACGTTCCTGAATGACCGCTTCGTAACCTCGAACGGCAACGACACAACGAATGACTGAGAGTGCTACCAGCGTGGCGCGGTTTCGTGCAGAGTTCATTTAAGTAACGCCGAAAAATCCAGCGAATGCCGGCCGGCTATGCTTACGCCGGTCCCGAGTGCGATCGTCGGCCAAGCGAAAGAAGCACGTCGGTGTTCTTGTGCTTTGATCTGTGATTTTCTGTGCTGAAAACGAGTGTAAACAGACTTCTGAGGTTCGAAGGTTTGAGCGCGAGCCTTCGCCTACCGCGGAGGCAATTCAGAGCGGTGTCATCTGCATCCAGCGCAGGCCTCTACCGTCTAGTTCGTATGAACCAGCACATGCGAGGAACATCGGCTTAAAAAACTACAGTAGTTTTCATCGCAACATAGACACTATATACGACGGCCGAAACATTGCGTAGTTCATACGGAGGAGTTTTTATCTGCACTGTTTGTTTTCAACATCGGTATTCATCATCGCTGAAAGCGAACCTCGCACTAGCCAGCACATTTCGGTGATGTGAAATCGTACGTACTTATAGAAGTGTATTCGCAGATTGCACGACACTGAAACATCCGTTGGCTTTGGCGCAAATCGTTTTCGCGTGTTGCCAAGCTAATAACAAGCATGCGCTGGTTGGTAGCAGTGTGAAGCGACTTCGTGTCTGGTACCACCAACGCTGACACATTCAGCTGTCAGCAGTCTCATTTCCATTCACGTACAAGACAAACTCGAGCGTGCTTTGCTGTGGTGATCGAAAAAGAAAGTTGCATGATCAAGTGCTGCTGGTATTGCCTGCTGTTTCACTTCTCGCTTCTTCTGCTTTTCCACCACGCTCAGTAGCACATACGTTGTTTGGAGGCATTGTAACACACACATTCTTAATTTCTAGTTCATTCTGATACTCATAGCTATAGGCATACAATGGCGCTTGTCCGTCGTTTTACAGTTTACTATAATATAACCTGCGTTTTGTTTACAGCTGGACAGATACCGTAATTACTCGAATCTAACGCGCACCTTTTTTCCGGTTAAGCGAGTTCATAAATCGCATGCGCGTTAGAATCGAGTACGAACAAAAAATTACAATCAATCTATTGCCATCGGCAAATCCAAAATGGCCGCCCCCTACGTGCGTCGGCATGGCGCGTCGGCCATTTGTGCCTATGTGTTTCCCACGTGCGGCACTTCGTACGTGTGCTGAGGAGTTCGTCATCTAGTAGTGCATTAGCATCGACGGCGTGGAAGGGTTGACTCCAAAAACTCGACGAGTGCACCACGATGCCGCTTTTAAAAGGAAAGTCATCGCGTGTGCAGAAACGGACGGAAATCGGTCGCATCGCGGTCGTTCGGAGTTCCCGAAACGTGCGCACGAGACTGGCGGAAACAAAAGCAGAAGATTGTCGACAGCAAAGCTTCACGCAAATGCTTCAGTGGACCACAGCAGGGTCGGTTTCCGTAAATTGAAGAGCTGCTCGGCGAGTATGTGCTTGAGCAGCGAGCGGCACAGCGGCCCGTGACGACAGAACTGCTCCAAGTGCGGGGTATGCAATCAGCCTTAGAAAAAGGTCTAATGTGGAGCCAGTTTAAAGCGAGCAGCAGGTGCTAGCTAACTAACTTTATGAAGAGGAAAGGCTTTTCCCCCGAAGGCGAACGGGCATGTGCGAAAAGTTTTGCGGAGGAGTACGATGAAAAGCTTCACAGTTTTCAGAGGTTCGTCCTAAACTTGCGGCACAACAACGCCTACCTGCTTAGGCAAATCGGGAATGCCGATCAGACGCCTCTTTACTTCGACATGCCTGGCACCACAACCGTCGAGAAGAAGGGGGCGAAGCAAGTTCGCGTGCTGACATCGGTCCACGGTAAAACTACAGTGACGGCAATGCTCTGTTACACGTTAGATGGGCACAAGCTTCCCCCGTACCTCATATTTAAATGGAAGACGCTCCCGAAAGGAGTCGTTTTTTCGACTGGTGTGATCGTGCGGGCCAGCGAGAAAAATGGGTGCACGTTGCAATCGATGTCTTACTTTTTTTTTTTTCGTCGTGAAAATTGGGTGCGCGTTACAATCGAGGGCGCGGTAGAATTGAGTAAATACGGTAACTGAAAACCTTGTGAGAAGTACCCGATTTGAAATCAGCTGCACGATGACATGATAGTAGGAAGAGAAGATTACCACATGTATGCACAGAATGAATGAAGGTGCACTAGTATGGTACTGCACTTTGTATAGAAGAAATGTAACAAGTACCTCATGTGACTTACGAGACCTTTCAGAACTGTGCATGTATTTATCTGTTCCTCCAGACTGTAATGAGCTGAAGATATTATAGGATAGTTTGGAACATGGAATCTTTGTATGTGTTTCGAACGACTCCTTCATTTCTGTTCAGTTTTTTAGTATATGCATTAACTTGGATTATATATGCATGCAATTAAGCATATTCAGTTTAGCTCTGTTAGAAAACTTGCCAAAACTTCTGTACGGTGCTCTGGTGCAATTCTATGACCGGTACCTGTCCCATCAAAAATTTTGGGCATGCTTTATTGCATTATAGGGTATTTTGACTATTGATAACATGTGAAAGCCTTCTACACAGTGCTTGGCTGCAATCTCAAAACCAATGTCTGTCTCATCAAGAAGTGTCAGATGCATTTTGTAGATGTTAAATGATATTTAAACTACCAACAAAGTGCTAAAATTTTGTAGATGTTAAAAGACATTTAAACTACCAGCAAAGTGCTAAAGCCTTCAACACAGCACTGATCTGCAATCACCATCCAGCTTAGAAGTCATTTGTAGTGCTCTTTAACACGTTCAAATAAAGTTATCAAACACTTGATTGATCTACTTTGTTTGGTTCGTCATACCAGTGTGTCCGACTTTTTGGAGGCACTTGTATTATAATAATGTTCTCTTTCTCTCATTTCTTACTGGGGTGCACTCAAGGGTAGTAATATTTGTTCACGTTGGCACACTTATTGTGATATTACTGTTTAAATCCTTTCATTTTGTATATATGTACACCACTCCTACAGTAGCCTCACATTGGGCTGCCCTATTTGAAAATAAATATACCATTCAAAAGTGTTCCATGCTGAGCTCGGTTCCAATCTGATCATTAATATCTATCGCATCATGATGTTGCGGGTGTGTTTCATTGCATTGAAGAACATTTTGGCTGCCTTCCATGAAGGGTTCAGTTCCAGTATTATGACTGATATCTGTGACTTCATGAAGAGTTAGGTGCGGTTTGTCGTTTTAGAGAATACTTTGACGAAAGACAACGTCCAGAAGTCTTCCATACAGGGTTCAGTTAGAGACCTATGACAAAGATCTGTCTTATGAAAGTTTCAGGTACAGTTAGTTGCGTTAGAGCATATTTTGACTAAAAAAATGCCCAGAGGCATTCTACGCAGTGCTTGGTTCCATTCTTATGACCAGTATCTCTTGTATCATTAGGAGCCAGATGCGGTTCCTTGCAATAGAGGATATTTCCAATACACTTATCATTCAAAAGCCATCCACACAGGGCACAATTACATCCTCATGACCTAAATCCGTCACATCATGAAGAGTAGGGTGTGGGTTGTTGCATTTGAGAACATTTCGGCTGCAGGCAACGTTCAAAAGCCTTCTACACAGGGTTCAGTTCCAATATTATGACCAATATCTGTGACTTCATGAACAGTTGGGTGCGGTTTGTCCCTTTAGAGAATACTTTGACTAAAGACAATGTCCAGAAGTATTTCATACAAGGTTCAGTTCCAATATTATGACCAATATCTGTAACTTCATGAACAGTTGAGTGTGGTTCGTTGCTTTAGAGAATACTTTGAGTAAAGACAACATCCAGAAGTATTTCATACAGGGTTCAGTTTCAATATCGTGACCGATATCTGTGACTTCATGAGCAGTTGGGTGCGGTTTGTCGCTTTATAGAATACTTTGACTAAAGACAACGTCTAGAAGTCTTCCAAACAGGGTTCAGTTCCAATAATATGAGCGATATCAGTGACTTGATGAACAGTTGGCTGTGGTTTGCCGATTTAGAGAATACTTCAAGTAAAGACAACGTCCAGAAGTTTTCCATACAGGGTTCAGTTCCAATATTATGACCAATATCTGTGACTTCATGAACAGTTGGGTGTGGTTTGTCGCTTTAGAGAATACTTTGACGAAAGACAACGTTCAGAAGTCTTCCATACAGGGTTCAACTGCAATATTATGACCGATATCTGTCACATCATGAAAGGTCAGGCATAGTTACATTAGAGCACATTTCGACTACGTAAAATGCCCGACTACGTAAGCACATTTCGTAAGCACATTTCGACTACGTAAAATTAAATCTGGGTATGCACATAGTGCCAAAGCGATGAGAGAGAGGAAAGGCAGGGAGGTTAACCAAGGTTCGCTCGGTTGGCTACCCTACACTTGAGGTGAGAGAAAGAGGGAATAATAGAAATGAAAGAAATGAAGAGGAAAGAAGAATAGTAGGAAAGAGATGAATAAATAGCCTGCTCGAGACTACACGGTACGGTCTCACGCAGTTCTTTCACAAGAGCTCGTGAAGTCTGGTGGTCCTTAAAAAGCTCAAGAGAGATTTCGTGGCTGTGCGCGTAAATGAAACAGTCAGTCAAGGTTCCAGGATCTTCTTTTCTGTAAGTGATCGTTACTCCAGCTGACTGAACTTGGCTTCCATAATACATCGTTCAGATTGGTATGCTGGGCAGTGGCATAGAATGTGCTCAAATGTCTCCTCGCAGGCACAAATTTTGCATGCCGAACTGCTTGCCATTCCAAGGAGACAAGAAACAAAGTACATGCACAAATTCAGTGAGGGCACTATGTGCGTGGTGTTTATCGTGCGTGTCCCTAAGTCTGCATTTACTGTTACATGCAGCGCACTGCAGCACACAGTTACCACGATTCTCTGTCAAGGCTACTAAAAACATTAACAGGAGGACCACATTACCACACTTTCTCATGCTGTAACACAAGTAATTCGCTTACTGAAAGCATTCTCAACCAGCTTGTATTCAGCGCTCTAATCGTTCTCCTTCGTGTGACAGCTACAGAAATCTATAAAACTGAACATTATTGTTCAGTCCTTCATGTTCATGGCAATTCTCGATGCAACAGCAGAGTTGACTGAGGCGCTTCTCCGTAGCACACAGCGCTGGTGACTCTCTTGTTTTCGCGAGTCATTCAGAAAGCACTTCATGGCGGTTTGGTGGTGTGTCCGACTAGCGGTAGGAAATTTGTAGCCCTTTTTTGAAGTGTTAGTGCACAAATGCATGCAATATTTAGCTCAGTTGTTTGGAACTCGCTAGTTACACCTGGTTGCATAGCTAATTCTCAAGGGAGTAACTTTGTACTACACAACACTGCTACAACAGGTGTAGCTACATGTCTGCAAAACTTTACAGAGTCTAATTTCTATATGAAACTTCGGCAAAACGTTAGTGATCAAAAGAAAATTATTGAAGAACCCTGTGGCAATACCAACGCACTCTAAAATGTACGCTTAAAATTAAGATCAATTTTGTCTCGACTATTGATGCACAGACCCCACTTCACAAAAGACAAACTCCTCTCATGTTTTCTTGGGATAAGACTAGGTACCTTAGTGTCTTCCCTCTTATATAAATATGCAGTGGCAAGGACTACCATTGCCACTTAGTGCATTGATATATCTTGCATTTGTTGAATTATTCTGCATTATATGGACAGTGTTAAAAAATTAGCAGCAAGCGTGAAAAGCAACTATCCACACAGTACTCCCAAAACACAACTAACACAGTTTTGAGATTAAGACAAAAAAAACTTACGGAGGCCTTGTCCAGGACCTTAATAGACTGTGGTTCAGCTATTCCATGACTTAGCAAAGCCTTCTCTAGTGTCCACATAGGCAAAGTTTCCCACTTGCCAAGAACCACCACATCGATGTCACTAAAAGAAAAAAAAATTAAATGTCAGAATATTCTGAAGCACTAAAAAAGAGCTGCTCTAAACAGGCACATGTACCTAGATGTAAAAATGCCCCTGATGAAGCCCTCGAACGTACTGATAGACATGAAGTTCACAGAAAGATTAGCTCAGCCAGCAATTGTGTTGCAGGGTGTTGTAGCATATTTACCGTATTAGCATATTCACCGACCCTGCTGTGGTCCACTGAAGCCTTTGCGTGAAGCTTTCCCGACAGAAATTGTGTTGCAGGGTGTTTTAGCATATTTACCGTACTTACTCGATTCTACCGCGCCCTGGATTGTAACGCGCACCCGATTTCCACCGCGGGAAAAAAAAAAGAAACGCAAGACATCGATTGCGACGCGCACCCATTTTTCTCGCTGGCCCGCACGATCACACCACTCGAAAAAACGACTCCTTTCGGGAGCGTCTTCCATTTATATATGAGGTACGGGCGAAGCTTGTGCCCATCTGACGTGTAACAGAGCATTGCCTTCACTGTAGTTTTACCGTGGACCGATGTCAGCACGCGAACTTGCTTCGCCCCCATCTTCTCGACGGTTGTGGTGCCAGGCATGTCGAAGTAAAGAGGCGTCTGATCAGCATTCCCGATTTGCCCAAGCAGGTAGCCGTTGTTGTGCCGCAAGTTTAGGACGAACCTCTGAAAACTGTGAAGCTTTTCATCGTACTCCTCCGCAAAACTTTTCGCACATGCCCGTTCGCCTTCGGAGAAAAAACCCTTTCCTCTTCATAAAGTTAGTTAGCTAGCACCTGCTGCTCGCTTTAAACTGGCTCCACATTAGACCTTTTTCTAAGGCTGATTGCATACCCCGCACTTGGAGCAGTTCTGTCGTCACGGGCCGCTGTGCCGCTCGCTGCTCAAGCACATACTCGCCGAGCAGCTCTTCAATTTACGGAAACCGACCCTGCTGTGGTCCACTGAAGCATTTGCGTGAAGCTTTCCTGTCGACAATCTTCTGCTTTTGTTTCCGCCGGTCCCGCACGCACGTTTCGGGAACTCCGAACGACTGCGATGCGGCCCGATTTTCGTCCGTTTCTGCACACGCGATGACTTTCCTTTTAAAAGCGGCATCGTGGTGCACTCGTCGAGTTTTTGGAGTCAACCCTTTTACGCTGTCGATGCTAATGCACTACTAGATGACGAACTCCTCAGCACACGTACGAAGTGCCGCACGTGGGAAACACATTGGCACAAATGGCCGACGCGCCATGCCGACGCACGTAGGGGGCGGCCATTTTGGATTTGCCGATGGCAATAGATTGATTGTAATTTTTTGTTCGTACTCGATTCTAACGCGCATGCGATTTATGAACTCGCTTAACCGGAAAAAAGGTGCGCGTTAGATTCGAGTAATTACGGTAGCTAGCATAACTTAAGGCCGGCAGTAAGAAACAGTGCTCATTTGAGTTTCAATGCATATTTTCATCACATCGACAAAGCAAATGTTGGATACGAGTCTTGTGTATTACTAAAGAGCACTCGCAACATTTTTTACAGCCTCTATCGGTACAGGAGCATGTGTAATATTGAACACAGATGAATGCAGAAGGAATATTATCTAATTTTGCACAGGAACTACACTAGCCTTTCTTAAAAACTCGAGCGTAGTAACAAAAAATGTTCCTTTTCACACCCTCAATGACATCACTGGTTGCTTCCAATCATTGCATACATCTGCAAGATATACTGAAAGTCTCGACTCATGGTGGCATTTATAGACCATTGCACAGTGCAGGTATACCGGGTTGCAATGGTTTTGGAAATATCACCACATTCCACAGCACAAAAAAGGCACTGAAAATGACATGCTTGATTATTGCTGCCAAACAGGGGCAGTCAAACACTTTTCAAGCTATCAACTTTCCAGTACAAGTTGCATATAAGATTGTTTAAAGGGCCACTCACCAGGTTTGGCAATTTTGAGCTCACAAGCTCAAGGCGAAGTTAGGAGTTCACGATCACGTCTGCCAAAATTTGCAATGCTACATGCCGCGGAAATGGGTCAGATTTCAAGATAAACGCTGCTCCCCCTTCCTTTTGCGGGCGCGCGCCTAGAGAATGAGGGCATGATGTGCACGTATGAATGGCCCTTTGTACACGGCAAAGCAGTGACTGTCTTCTACGTAGAGGATTATGCTCTGGCGTTGCCAATACTGGCATGTGACATGACAAAAGTTATTTAACACGCAATGCATGATTATGTATTTATTGCTTGAAGAGATTAATAAATCTCCAGATAAATAATGAGACTCAATAAGGGAATGTGAGCTATCTTTTTTTTCTTTTTTCCCCCCGTGAATTGCAACACGCTGCGGGGCTAATGTGCCGGCGTTTCGCATGCGTTCGTGTCCAGCGGTTAGTGCATTGAGCAGACGACAGCCGTCGAACACTCCTACACGTTCGCGCACTCATTGTGCTCACCTATTCTACTGCGTCTAAGCCAGCGTTTCCAAACCGTCTCGCAGAAACATGCAGTAGACCTCAAAACAACGCTGTTCCAAAAAAGAAACAAAAAATGCCGCTCGAGTGCACGGGGGTTGGGCTTGTTCGATCACGTCACGAGCACGTGACCTCTTGGTCGGATGCCGGAGAGGGTAGGGAAGAGGTTTGGCTTGCGAAGGCTACGCGGAGGAGCGGAAAGGGTGTCGAGATCGCCTCTCATTCTCGTTTTGCGCCGCTTCAATAAAACGGTTTTCTCAGCTCGTAATGAACAGATTCAAAAAATTTTTGTGGCAGAATATTCCTCATCGGACACCCAACGACTTCCAAGGTCTCAAGGTCTAACTAAAATTTGGTATGGGGCCTGGTGAGTGGCCCTTCAAATCAGATTTAAACAGAAACATGAAAATACCTTAAAAATGCGAGAGAACCACCACACCACTGCCAACAGTGCTACTTTTTTCACCTCAGCCTTTGAGCATTGCTCTAAATGCACAAGCTAGTATATCAATGCTAAAGCTTCAATTCTCACAAGCATGCCTGTACCGTATTTACTATTTACCGTATGACTCTGTACCGTATTTACTCGCGTAATCCTCGCACTCGCATAATTCTCACCCCCCCCCCACATCGCACAACAAAAATAAGATTTATTTTTTTCTCAAGTAATTATCCCAACCCCGAAAACTGCCTCAGTAATGTCTGCTCGTTCCAGCCACTGATGATGAAGCCCACGCCATCTGGCCCGATCTCTTCAGCATTAAGCGTACTATTATTGCCCGGAGATTCAATCCAATCCAAGCCAAGCCAAAGTGGCAAATGCGCGTTGCAGCGTAGCAAAGTGGCAAATGCGCGTTGCAGCGTAGCAAAGTGGCAAATGCGCGTTGCAGCGTGTTTTGTATGTTGTGTCGGTAATCTTGTCACGTTATGGGGCGATAATGAAGTTACACGGCTGCTTTCAAGTTGAAAGTGATAGATCATACACTAAGCAACGGCAACAGGACCGCCGGTAGGCCCTTCGGAGTCTACGAGTTTTGTGTTCGCTACTGGTGACGGCAGCTGAAAGCCACCAAGACGCGTTGGGCCTGCCGTGTGCCTAAAACTGAGATTGATGATAAACTTAATTTCTTCAGAAAGAAACTGCGGATGATTCTGTTAAATAGCCATCAGCCCAATACTGACGTCCTACACTAACTCTTTGAGGGCTCCTGTTGAGCGACATACGCTGCCGCTACGCCCACAAGCTTTGCGTATGGTATTCCAATTCTCGACTATTTGCTTGCACTTTGTGTCTCAAATAAATCTTGCCTTGTGTTGAACCTGTGCTTTTACTGTTGAGGTAAGTCTTAATTAGTACTTCTCAAAGTTTGCTGTTAGTTTCTGGTGTGAGAATCCCGATTTGCGGCCACTTCGTTTTCTTTCTCGTTCTGTACGTTTTCGTGGAAAGTTTTCCCCGCGTTCTCGCACGCCCCAACTTTGCATCGGTTTTGCGCCAAAAAAAGTGCGAGGATTATGCGAGATAATATGGTAGTTGCTGCATTTTTTCTGTTGGGGTGCCGCGGCACAATCTCTTGTTACGAAGGTAAGGGTACATTAGTATTCTTATACTTAAACTCTTACCGTTGATACTGAGGGACAACGTTAGTGAGGGTAATAAGTGGAGACAGGTGGCCATCTAAAATTCATGTTAAGTGTGCAAGCACATACTTTTTCTTGCATTTTTTTCAATCTTCCAGGCTGGATAACTATCTTTTGTGCCCACATTGTCGCCATTATTGCATTTATCCCTGCAACAACCTACACTAGCATTACTAAAAATGATGGCTTGTGAAGTGTGTTCTAGGACCCTTCAACAAAATATTCAGAGCACATGTCTACATTCTTTCAGCACACATCTACTTATTATGCATATTAAAAAAAAAAAAAACAAGCCAGATTCCTCACACTAAAAATGCTTTGATTACCTGGTTGGAAGATACAGGCCTGTCCGAAAGCTCCCAAAAACCTCCACCTGAAAAGAGCACCACATGTTAACCCAATCTTGGTTCTTGGATCATCAATAAGCACCATTATTCAATATGCAAACTGTTCAGCACAGGTCAGCTTTTCCTACAGTGTGAATTCCAAATACTTTATCGTTCAACTTTAAATTTACTATGTAAAAATGACTAATTCAAAATTAAATGCACACTGACTTGTATTAACATAGTTATTTAGTAGCCCAATTTAACTTTACAAACTTAGAGGCAATTATTAGAAAATAGTTTCCAGATGAGCACTCTCCAGGCACCCAAGTTTGGGCACAATCTAGCCAATTGCACAAGCAAGCTATAGAGTGGTGTGCTTGCTTGCAAGAGTGTGTATACAGAATAACAGACTGCATCTTGGTGCAACTAACTACACTAAATTTCGACCCGTATAAAACGTGCAAGGCTTTACAGCAAGACTGGCATGCATGACCAAAAACCATGGGTATGTTTGAAGATGTGTCAAGTTTCCAGACAAAGCTTTTTGCTCCCTGAATATTTAATTTGTACACAAAATTTGCACTCAAACTAATTTAGGAGACAGTGACGTAAGATCAAAATTGGGAGCAACTAAAGTGATTGGCTCATGGTATTGAGGCATTAACAGCAGAATATATAAATTTGCGAACCCTCATGCTGAAGGTAATAAAAAGAAGATTGGGCTTCCAAACAAATAAGAGAAGCTGACAAAAGATCAAGAAAATGTTTCATACTAAAACAAAATGAAAAGTTTTTCTAGGATCCAGATTTGAGAATCACGAAAGCTCTACCAAAAAAATTCACCAAGGAATAGTATACTAGCAAAGATGAATGGGAGGACTTTCAACAGTTACGAAAGACTAAGAAATTAAATTACAGTTAAGGCTCTAATTTCTCACTGTGGTAACAATGGTGCAAATTGTCACCCTTATGAAAAAAAAATATATAAATGATCTGTCAATTCTATGCTCTGATGCTGGTGTAAACTTCATAATTTCATAATCTGACCATTGAACCAATCTCACTCGGTTTATTCGAAGCAAGGTTCTTACTCATTTTGATCATATGCAGGCTTCTGGTCCAATGAATAAAATTTTGGCTAGTCAAAGGATTGATTGACATGTGGTTTAATGTCCCAAAACGGCCATATGATTATGATATGAGAGACATCGTAGTGGAGGGCTCCGAAAATTTTAATCATCTGGGGTTCTTTAACGTGCACCGAAATCTGAGCACATGGGCCTACAGCATTTTCGACTCCATCGAAAATACAGCCGCTGCAGAGGGATTTGATCCCACGACCTGTGGGTCAGCAGCCGAGCACCTAAGCCACTATACCACAGTGGCGGGGGGGCTAGTCAAAGGAGAAGGTAAAAAAAAAAAAACGGCATAGACAGTGCATGAGATGGTTAAATACTAGATGACTGGACCAAACAAATTGCCTTTAGTAAGCTAGTGAGCCTAGCCCATTATGCCACAAATTATTCAGCTAAGCAGGATACCAACGCAATGCCCCTTTTTAAACTGATGGGGCACTGACAAATTTCAAAATAAAGAAGTGTCCATGATTCAATTGCTCGGTATACGTAAGTCTTGGCCAAATTTAAGCATTCGTAGCGTGGAAGTTATTTTATTCCGACAGCAAACAGAGTATGAAAACTCATTGGATAATTTAGTGTCCTGCAACATCAACACTAGTGTTCGGTGCGACACATTCACACATACCATCCTGAGTGACGATGCACTAGTAACGATGTCTACAATCCGAATTTTCTTATTGTGGCGACTCCCCAATATACAGTAAAACCTCATCAATTAGAAGTCACAGGGACCGTGGTGCATCTTCAAATTATGTGGGTTTTCAAATTAACAGAATAAACAAAAAGTGGGATGCAAAGAACTTGAAATTATTCGAAGTGTAATCAGGGCTCGTTCACTGTGCTGGCTAGTTTGTGGCTCTAAGGGTTATGTTTTCTAGCAATACAAAGTCACAGTTTTGTCACAAAATAAAAGGGTGAGGGGGGAACGTCGAGCCTCGCAGCCGCAATTGCAAAAATGTTATTGTGATGAACTGAAATCCATTCCTGCGAAAAACAAGACATTTTCACTGCAATACAGTGGTGATACGCGGGCAGCATGTCGCCTGCTCCTCGCTGCATCAGCACGTCATGATCCGACCATTCACTCATTTTTTCTAGTAAAATAAATTTATTAATGAGCAATGAGATAAAGCTGTGATGTTCTGGCTGAAAAAGGTGATCATTAAAGCTTTCAAACAGGGTTTTTAAAGTAAGGCGTAGTAGGCAAGAACTTCACCAGCAGTGCCAGTGCGCAAATTGCTGGAGCGACCGGCATTCAAAGGTTCCCCTACATCGCGAATTCTGCCAGACTGCCCTTTACTCATTTCTTTACATTCCCAGAAAGAATGGGTAAACCATGACGCGCTAGCGTCGCGAAGAGCATGCAATATGCTGCCCATGCATCACCACTGTGTTGCAGTGAAGCATGTCTTATTTTCTGCAGGCACACTTGAGACCGTTTCTCAGGCAATCCTATGGAATAAGTAAATACTGCACGTGCTCCGAGTGTTCCGAGCGCATGTGTTGAATATGAAAATATACGTATATCTGGCCAAAATGATACCTCCAAGCCAGAGAGACAGCAAGTTGGCTGTTTGACAGAATGCAAACACACGAGTTAAAATTAACTGCAGCTGTAAGTTTGAAAGAGTCCATGATAGTCCTACAACGCAGCCAAAACTGCTAGGAAGTGGCACCATCTCGTGACATCCGAGTAAAAGGAGGACGCCCTAGCCCGGCCGGTTCCACCACTGAAGCATATTCTAGTTCACTATAATGGTAACAGCCCAGGCCTCATGGGATGCGGATTGGATTGGATTTGAATGCGACATAAATTGCTGTATTTAGTATTGATTTGCATCCCCACCTAAGTTGTACACTTCTAATGTATACCTTTCAGCAAAAAAAAGCTATATACTACTCATGGAATTTATGCACCACACGACAATACTAACAACGTTGGAAGAACGGAGCCACACCCCATACCTTTCTTGCCTTTTTTTTTTCTGTGACGAGCACACATATGTTGATGCTTTATTTCTCTGGGCTCTGACGCTTAAGAGTTCGTCAAAGTCCTCAGATGCCTGCACTGAAAGCTACGAGTAGCGTTTAAAGCGATGGCATTCAAATATGTGCTGGCAAGAAGGAATCTGTCTGGTCGCAACAGCTCCCTTAATTCCACAGATTTATCACAGATGCGGGTGGGTTACCTTCGTTTGTGTACTCTTTTATGGACATAATGCCAGAAATTAATCACAGATTTAATAATACCATCTCAAGAAACTGAAACGAGAAATTTAGATGAAGTTACTCAACTCTACCCAATGCGAGCTACTAGCAATAACTGCGTAGCTGAGGATGTTTGCAGTTGTATCGCCAATAGTAATAATGATAGTAATAATAATAAAATGCATCACATAGCTAGGCAAGCCTTTGCTAATGACAAATCTATCTGAGCCAGAAGGCCTTCAAGCAGAGCCGAAATCACTGTCAAGACAAACATGCACAAATTTACCGACAAGTGTACTGTTGTGGTTGGAAAGTCATATGCTATGCGATATGTAGAAGCAAGAGACATCAAAAATAGTGGATGCACCAACATTGGAGCTAAGGGATGCTTTAGACAACGGATGCTTTAGACAACAATTGTGACCACCAGTACATCGGTGAAACCACCGATCTCAAGAAAAAGAGTTAAACAACATATAATGATGCCAGGAAACAATGTGTGACCTCGTATGCCCTCGCTAAACACATGGAATCTACAGGTCACTAAACTGACTGGTCAAGTGAGCGTGTTCTGCTAAAGAAAAGCTTGAATCTGCCTGCACCTGGAATACCAGCAGACAACTGCAGCTCTGAACAGGATTAATGGGACGCTTTCGACAATGTAGTCCTGGTGCTTACGTCACGTACTTAGGCGTACTTAAACACCCTATGCCTTTCTTATGGCTATTATAGTGAACAAGGCTCTCGTAGCGGGTGCCAAAACATCAGTTAACTTGGCATTCCTTTGGTATATGTATCCTTTTGCGTCTACACTAAAAAGCAACAGTTACGCACTGCTTTCTACTTTTTCATGCATCTTCTTGCTGTACACTGTAGTTGTACCAAAGGGGTGGCTTTTTAAGCTTTGATCAATAATAACGTTTATTTTTGTGACCAACGCACAGGCTGGCATTACTTTCTATGACCAGGCCATCATAGGCCAGATTTTTCAGACATTCCCAGACTTTTTCCCCGACTTTTCCAAAGGGTATGAATTTCCAGACTTTTCCAGGTTTTCAGGTTGGTAGACAATGTGGCATTGCCTAGTGGCTCTTAACTCTTTCGAATCGAAGAGTACAGAAGCTGTACGCTTCAATTTCAAAAATATCCACAAAAAAGGGAGAAAATTGCTGTGCGTATCATTTCAAAAACATTCAGTATATCTGGCCCTGGCGATTTCTTGGTGTCTATATAGAAAAGCAAGTTTAGAATACCTGGTTCTGTTATCTCGAAATCACCCTTCCGATTGTCAGTTACTGGCATGTGCACCAATGCAATAACCGAGTGCGTTAAGACGGATTGGAAATAAATGTTAAATGCATTAGTCACAATGCGCATGTCTTCTATGACTAAGCCTACTACTTCTATTTTATTGTTTCCACCATATGGCTTCAATAAGTAATGCCAAAACTTTTGTTTTTGTGTTTATGAAGTTTGATAACAGGTACTAGTAATTATTTTGGCACATATGCATGATGTTTCTAGTAACTTGAACGAAGAATCTAAAAATGTTAACCAAAGCTGAATGAAACCTGCCACATGCGATTTTTGTGATATGGTGCTTCTTTAAGCATTTTTTCAATTATCTGCTCGAGAAGTTCATGTTCACTTTAATGCCAAATGTGTTTGGTTAAGTTGCAGAGGGGATTCTGATACGACAAGGAATTTTATGTTCGCGACAGCGTACACGCAGCATAGAAATTATTTTGTCAAAATAAGGCCTACAAATTATCACAAAACCATGACTTATTATGCACTGTTGAATCGCAGTGCCCTTAATAGTACTTTGAGAAAATCGACCACACACATGGCGTTCACTTATTTAATACTGCAATGGTGACAAATCTCGTGTTCTGTGCTGGCGTGGACACATGCAATTAACAGGGTTGTTTCAAATATTCTGGCTACACACAGTATCAATGAGCATGCTCGTTTTCACACAGCCCAATGAAAAAAAAAAAAAGCTAATGCACCCTTGTCTGCTTCACTCAAAGCCCTTATAAACATTCATGCTTCCTGCCTGAGTATTGCACTGGAAAATGCAATCTAGAGGTTTTGGAAAAATTGCTTGTGCTCCCTCTCCCTCAGATTAATGCTTCTCCCTGCACTCATCAGTACCCCCTTCCACTATGATACCATCATGTCATGCTGTTTCCACTAATGCATTCATACCAACTATGCTAAACAGCACGAGAAACCAGGAGACAAAGAAACACACAGTACAGAGTGCTAAATATGGTTATTTTCGTTTTCTCGCTTTTCGCACTATTTAGTACAGATGAAGCTGAACCAACAACCTCGAACCCATACACTTTTAAAATCCATGCCAACTAAACTAACCAACCTGTCAAAAAAATTGATAGTCTATTTGCACATTTCAGAAGATTTTTCATCACTCTAAGGCAGCATATTTCCAGGGTATTCACTATCAGCACTAGCATTAAATGTCAAGTAAATGCAATTAATACTGACACTGAATGTATAGGTATACTTCAGGTAATCAATAAAACACTGTACATTGCGATTCAAGAACTGATGGAAAAAGAAATGTAGAAAGATAAAGCTGAAAAGGCACCTCTGCTTGTGGCCACAGACCAAGGATAACATCTTTTATCCGTTGGATTACCCCCAACCGCATCTGATGCTCAGCTGGAGTAGGCTGCATGTACCTGTAGAAGTCTTCAATTTCATCATGAAGCCTGGAAAAGAAAAAAGTTGCATTAAGATTTCTAAAGCAACACTAAAAAAAATCGGTTCCACATAAAGTCAGTTTCGCCACTAGGGCGAAGCAAGAAATAGCGAGAAATTACAATATCACATGAACGCTCGAAAAAAATGCAGAAGTACAAGCAGGACAAGTGTAAACTAACAACAGTCGGCTGTTACGCATTCGTATTTGACGCTGGAAATCTCCACAATGCAGAAGCCTACGCTGTTTGGCTTTCCTTTTTTATTCCTTAAATCTGCGGCACGTGGAATGACTCCTTTGCTGCCATGTGGTGGCGTCTGATGCCTTGTGTGCCCCTTGTACTTTTTTTTTTCCTTTTTTTTATATGATGAGTGGTATAGAAGGAGACCGACCACTTTTTCTTGCACGTCTCAAGGGCAGTTTTTAATTTGAAAGATGTAAAAGTGCTGGTGGTAGAAAATACACTGTTCCAAGATCTGCATACTGCGAGTGGTAAATGGTACATATGAATAGTCTGCCTTTATATCACTAGCACAAGCATGGAGAGTGGCTGTGTTGCCTAGTGCAGCAGCCTGGGGAATGAGGGGTCACTAGTTCAAATCCCTGGTAGATTGCTTTGGGATAATTGTCTAACGATTTTTTTCTTTGTGCCTTTTTTTACATATATAAATACACATATCCGGAACTTCACGGTGACAGCAAAAAAAATTATTCATATAACTGCTATCGATATAATCATGGAGCGAAGGCTGATCTGGAATCAATCTGACTTCAATCATAGCAGATACAACCACTGCTCACATCACAATGCGGTCACCCAAAGTGAGCACTTGATCACCATAACAAGCCAATATCTGGTTAGCCAATATTAACATTTCACCTTCCTCCCAAAAATCAATGTTGCGCTGTGCCATAAACAAGAAATTGTAGTTAAAACAACAATTTTGCTAAAGAATTCAATCCATGCATACAAATAGCTTCTTCAATTTATTCTCAAATTGATAGGAAGGAGAGGGGACATTTGGAGCTTATACATATCAATGTGAAAATGACAATTGTTTAGGTTTAACGAAATATGAATTGAATAGCATCAAAAATGAACTGAAGAGGATGAAAAATATGTTTTCTTAACACAACAGCTTTTTTCACTATTATTTCACATGTTAACTTCGTCATTAGGTGAATTATTATAAAAAGAAAGCTTGCATGTAACATTTTGAACAACTAAGCTCAATTCTTATATAAGCATACAAAGCTTTGCATTCCAATGAATAGCGGAAGGCGTACCGACCTGAATTTTAATATTCGCACAGGGATGGCTTGAATGTATATTTAACACCGCTACCTTAAGCAACTACAGCTCCAATATCAAAGGAGTGGCTTCATAGTGACGTGGCAGCAAAAGACTAACATCACAGGAAGACCAACTTGCAAAACACTAGCACCAGGTCTGTGATTTGGCGTCAGTCGCATGTGGTACACAAACAACAATGGGTGAATTGCCGTCAAGTGATCCCGACAGCAATTTCTGCCAACTCATGCAGGATGCAGACATTACAAACACAGTGAACTGACTGCTCTCGTCATAATAACGTCCATAGCGATAGGCATGGCTAGCACATGCTGGGTAATAACATAATATCTGGGGTTTTACTTCACAAAACCATGATATGATTATGATAGACACCTAGGTAGACACTACGGAAATTTCTAGTAACTGGTGTTCTTTTACCATGCACTGACATCGCACAGTGCATGGGCCTTTACCATTTTACCTCCGGTGAAATTTGACTGTTGTGGCTGGCATCCAACCCTGCAGATGCTGGGTTATGGAAAGTTCAAAACCAAGTAAATTCTTTTTTGTTCATGTTTTTTTCATTCCATTCCATTCATGTTGTCTGACTCCTGTGTGTGGAGAGCACGGATAGTGCATATCACAAAAATGAAAAACATGTCTCTTGGGAAGCTTCAAAATCATGTCAGTACTCCTTTAAAAGGCGACAGCTATAGGAGCTGTATATACCTTCAAAAAATTAAAAAATTCACTAACAAAAAGAATCCAACCGTGAGGACAAGATTTCCTAGAGTTCGCAGATTTGTGTTACAAGCTATAAACGACTGTATTTCTTAAAGGGCCGCTCACCAGGCCCCATACCGAATTTTAGTTAGACAGTGGAAGTAATTGGGTGTCCTACGAGAAACATTTTGCCACAAAAATTTTTCGAATCGGTTCATCACGAGCAGAGTAAACAGGTTTTTTGATAAGGCATGAAACGAGGATGACAGGAGGCGAACTCGAAACCCTTGCCGCTCCTCCATGTAGCCTTCGCAAGCCAAATCTCTTACCCACCCTCTCTAACACCTGACCATGAGGCGACGTGCGCATGACGTCCCCAAACAAGTCCAACCCCCGAGAACGCTAGCAGCATTGCTTTGTTGACCAGCGTTATTTTGTGGTCTTCTGCCTATTTCTGCGGGATGGTTTGGAAACGCTAGCTTAGACGCAGTAGAGTAGATGAGCACAATGAGTGCGCAAACACGTAGGAGCGTTCCACAGCACTCGTCTGCTCAATGCACAGACCGCGGAGACACGAACGCATGCGAAACGCTGGCACATTAGCCTCGCATCTCGTAGCATTTCGCGGGAAAAAAATAAAAGAAAAGCACGCATAATTTAGATTTTGTCTCATTATTTATTTCATTTTTTATTATTCTCTTAAAGCAACAAATACATAAACTACGCATGTTGTGTTAAATAATTTTTGCCATGTCACGTGGTATACTGTTGACAACGTCAGAGCAGACTCGTCTACGTAGAGGACCAACGTCATTGCATTGCCGTGTACGTAGGGCCATTCCTACGCCTACGTCATGCCCTCATTCTCTACGCATGCGCCGGCAGAGGGAAGGGGTAGCAGCTTTCATCTTAAAATTTGACCCATTTCTGCGGCGCGTAGCGTTGCAAAGTTTGGCAGACGTGATCATGAACGCCTCGTCTACGCATTGCGCTTGTCCGCTCAAAATTGTCGAACCTGGTGAGTGGCCCTTTAAGATTACGAAGTGCTTTAATAGTTGGATTACAGAGGACCCAAAAGTACTCCCCTCATTTCTTTCAGATTATTCCACCATTGGGGCGTGCAAAATTCTCGAAGGGGAATAGTGCATGAGATACCCTATACTACATTTCTTTAAAAAAAGAGAACACACACCAGCCAGCCTTACGAAACAATGAAAATGCCAAAAAATGCGCAGCAGTAAGGTAATTGTCCCACACTTGACAACCAACACTTGGCAGGCCAAAATTGGCCAAAAAGAAACTTCAAAACAGTCAAAATAAGTTACATGACGTTTTAATGACACGGGATCAGATGACAGGGCCAACTTTGGCGACAAGCTGCATGCGTCGAGCATGCCCATCGAGGCACCCTATGACTGGGCTTTCATGCACTGCAGTCGATCAAGTGTGCGGCAAGGATGTCGGCGACACGGGTAAGGACAAGATGACCATGTCACTACGAGCAAAGGGATCACACCGGTGATCGTGTGGTCTGCCTCAATGCAGGAGGTACTGAGTGCGATTCCCAGTGCAGCAGGACACCCACCGTTTTTTTTTTAATGGGGGTTTAATGGGGTAAGAGGTATCGTTTTTCGAAAAGGTGACCTCTCGTTTCGTTCCTTATACAGGAGCGTGCCGTACGGCGCGCTCCCGCATATATCTTTTTTCGAACCACCAATTATCGCACGCGGCCACGATCTAAAAATGTTGACATCTTGAGACACTTCGCCAAGCACGAAAACATTTTCCTATAATCGACGACTACTGCTGATGCAAAAAAGTGATTTGACGATATGTTCACGATAAAGCTACGACTAAGTATACGCTTTGTTGCAGCAAAAACTAGACAAAAGAACATGCTGTCTTTGTATCATTTGTCCAGCTCTTTTCCCTTCTTATGCAAACCTAGCCAAATAGGGTGGAGTCTTTCTTTTTTGTTCATTTCTTACTGGATTACAGCACAATAACCAGATTTTTCAAAATATGTGTGACTGTTTTTTTGCCGTCAAACAACAGCACATCAGCTGTGGTACCCCGTGATAGCGCAAGATGAGCTCGACGCCAGATGCGCGAGCTCGACGCCAGATGCGCGAATTCATCATGCACCAGCCACTCACTTTCCTTGAAAGACAACGCAAAGAGTTCACGGAAGCGTCAGTTGTGGGGGCAAAGCAGGTGGAGGCTCACCCCCTGTCCACTTGCTACCCGCACAGCTGCAACACACGTGCCAAGACACCTGTCCCAACCAAACAGGGGGCAAAAATTACACCATATTCGCGCTAAAGAGATCCATGTGCAGATGCGAAGCAGCCAGCGCTAACATTTACACTGGTGGCGGCGTTGACGCTGGCGCTCATCGCAGCGTTGCATAGGGGAAAAATCTGGGGAAGTGCAATGCACGCTGTGATGGATCGGTGTTTTCTACTGGAGCATTCCAATCTCTGCTAATGGGCAATGAGAGAGAGAAGATCCCAAATGGACACAGAGACCTGCAGTCCCTTTTTAGTTAACACGCATGCTGCAAATTTTTATTGTTCAACAATGCACAGGTGAAATCTCCCACCAACACTACCTTAGAGGTATATCAAGATCCAGTGCCTATACACATGGTGCCCCAGCTATCTAGCCAGAGTTTAAAACTATGCCGACACCCTCAATGACGACGTGATCAAATGTATGGTGCCGACTATTGCCTGGAAGGAGTCAGCCTATTCTTTGTGTTCCGATTATTTGCCTAATTGGGTCACTTTTATTGCTTATCTTTTTAAGCAATGTAAATCAGCCGGACATTCCAATGAGAAAGTTGTTCATCAGTTTGCAAAGCGTTCGATTCGACAGTTTTGAGCTCTATATCTTAATTTTTAGTGTTTCCCGACCAACTGTGAATGCCTGCTAAATGCAAAAAACACATGACAAGCTCACTCCCGCGCCAGTGCGCACGATGATTGTAGTGCTCCTTAACGTTCCGCGTATGAACGATCATAGCAGCATTTGCCCGATTTTGCTGTCTCGACTGGGCCGCAACTATGATGGTGGCTATGCGATGAACATGTTTCGCTATCGGCCACAAAAGCGATAACCGCTGCGGCTGCTGAGTGGATGCCGGTCATGAACTGATTATAACTGGCGTGCGTCCAAGGAAGAGTTCCATCGTTATCAGCTGGCTTTATGGTTGGCCAGTTGGGTAGGCTGGGTGATTTGCAAGCACACGCAATCCAACTTCTGGGAGGCCTCAGCATGGGATTGCTTTTCTTGCGAGAGGTTTCAAAGACTACCGCTGTGGACGGGGGAACATGGCCGCAACTATGATGGTGGCTATGCGATGAACATGTTTCGCTATCGGCCACAAAAGCGATAACCGCTGCGGCTGCTGAGTGGATGCCGGTCATGAACTGATTATAACTGGCGTGCGTCCAAGGAAGAGTTCCATTGTTATCAGCTGGCTTTATGGTTGGCCAGTTGGGTAGGCTGGGTGATTTGGCAAGCACATGCAATCCAACTTCTGGGAGGCCTCAGCATGGGATTGCTTTTCTTGCGAGAGGTTTCAAAGACTACCGCTGTGGACGGGGGAACATGCAAGCCCCTGTAATCCAGCCAATTAGGAGGCCGTGGAACGGGTTTTGGAACCTCGCTACTGGTTCGATGATGATTCAAATTCATTCATGGCTCAAAGATGCCCAGACAATATGGGTTGTTGCGTGCCCATGTAATCCAGCCCAGTAGGAGCCGTAACATTTCGAGCCTCAGAGCTCCCTCCACCTCCACGTGGTGCATCATGGGCAACGTGAGGGTGTCTTGCGATATCTGTGCGGCTAAGAGGGGGGTATCACGCTGCTGACCAGGAATCGGAGGGTCAGTGGCTACAGCGAGGGGGCAACAATGCGGACCAGTACCCTCTGGCACATTGTAAAATAAACGCGGGCTGCCAACCACCTCCTGCTGCGGTACGGGGATGTGCCCCATAGGCCCAATGGCACGAGTCCGCTAAGTGATGCGTTGGCTTTCTGCCATGTTTCTGCGAGTGGCGACGCTGGACGGTTTCCGACAATGTCCTCCGGTCGTACTGCGCCACTCTTCGGAGCCTGTAAAGGGGAGAGTACTCCTGGCAGCATAGGCTCAGCTGAGCCTATGTCTACTGTCTAATTGGTTGTTTTGCAAACCAATCTACAACTCCCTCATTGAATTTTTTTACCCATCTTCGTTCCTTCAGAAGTCAGTTAAAAGGGTCTAATTAAACAATTCATCACAAAAAAAATAGTCTGATTCACTCCAGACAACGGTCAGCAACATGCATTTGGTCGCGTTGTTATTGCGTGTGTCGGCATATTTTTAAACTGGCTAAAAATAGCTGGGGCACTCTGTATACATGGTGGCCAGTTAACGGCAGTGCAGCACAAGCAGTCGGTCTTTTCAATCAAGGAACTCGCTAGTAAACGCTGCCTCCGTCGGCGTTGAGAGGCGAGAGAGGGGGTGTGGGAGAGGGGATGCACATGCACAACGGGGGTGTAAACGCCCCGGGGAGGGATGCCTAAAGTTCAAGGATTCCTAACACAGGAGATTTTCGTAACGGGGGGTGGGAGGAGCTGTTGCGCTGAATTATATTCCCCCGCCCTTTTTATTAGCACCGAGAGAAAAATAGATCGAGAAAAACGAGTGGGAGAAGGGTTCTAATCACAAGCGCGAAAAGAAGAGGGGGTCCTAATCGCAAGCATTTTTGTTGCTGTTTTATAGCTTGTGCAAATGTGGTCGTGTACGCGCAAGGGGACCCCGTGGTGGAAGTGTGGCGACTCCACCCCACGGTCAAAAACATTGGCGTGGACGGGTGGCCGCGTCAAAAGTGGTAGAGTGGCCGAACACATGAGGGTAGCGTTTTCCACGAAGGTACTCTCGAAACTTCATGTCATAAAAACCAACTAGTAAATCTAGTCAACAGACAGGATGGCGCAGCTAGCTGCCATGAAAGCGCAGGTGAAAGCTTTGCTAGCTACTAGACTCTTTTGACAGGAACACCAAAACGCTTCTAGCCTTTTTTACGTCTTTACTGTCTTCAATCTACCGCTGCGTTAGCCGCGTGCCCTCGGAGCTCGTAGATCGCTATCGGATTAGCATGACTGCGGTTTTGTGCACGGCGGTTGCGGCAAAAAATGGTTCCGTTTTCAACCCGCGTGTGCTGGCTGCACATGTGCCTTCAAAACTAAGTGGTTTTATGCCATCTATGATCTCATCAGCCACGGTTTCGTTCGGGAGTTTGCGAAAAGTGGCGTTGCTCTGACTGGCCGAGCGTTATACGCGCGCACACTTTCGGAGTTCTGTCAGTTACTGTGTTGCGTCGTCACATTACATGATTGTGTCAAGAACGACCACAGTTATGGCAATGACAACCACACGCACTGTAAAAAGACAACCACATGCACTGTAGAAGACTGTGCGTGCGCTGGTCGTACACGTACATCTGAAGCTTCGAGCACGCTGCTCTCAGCCTTCGTTCGACGGTTTCGTTACTAACTAAAGTTCATATCTACCGCTATTAGCAAAAGTGTTCGGAACATTCGAATTTCGGCCCAATAGACAGTGGTATTTGTCGTAGTTCGCAAAAAACCTGAAGCAGATTGACCTGCATTTTTCTCAATGCGGCCAGATCACACACACAAATTTCGATTTCTGGGAGATTTTCATGACAACCGTACAAACTAAAGAAACTGTCGAAATCTGGTAGTCTCCCGGACAATTCGGCAGACTTGGCAGGTATGCCTAAAGCAGACAAAAAGGAAGGAGCGAGCGTAGACTAGCTGACACTACCTGCTTTGGAGTTAGGAGGTTAGAGAGAAGGAGCGTCGGAGAGGAGAGTGAGAGAGAGAGTAGGCACAGTGGAGCGGGGACGCCACCGAATCAAGCTCGCTCATGAGATGCTTCACATTTAATAAGCTAATCGGCGACGCTCTTTCACTCTCCACTTGGGTGCGGAAAGTGTCTCGGCAGGTAGCGCGTGGATGCGTCTGTCCACGTCTCGGCAGGTGCGCTGTGGTTGTGCGAGTAGTGCGAGTAGCGCGTGAACAGGCCCTTCGAGAGCAAAGTTGCGCATAGGTCCGCCATTATGCTCAACAGCTGTGCAGTGAAGCCACTCGTTGCGCAAGCAAGAGACAAATGCGGCAAGATGGTCTGGGGCGGACGGCGTACCGCAGACTTATTCCCACGCTCTGAACAAGATTGCACGGTTGCAGTGAGGCAGTAGATTGCTATAGGTCGCGAAAATGCTCGAGGACCATGCGCTTAGATTGAGGTGCATGTTAATGAACCCTCAGATGGTCGAAATTTCCGGAGCCCTCAACTATGGCGTCTCATTAAAATATGGTGGTTTCGAGAAGTTAAGCTCAACAGTTAATTGAGGGAGGTGAAAATGATTAAAACACGTAACTCATTCGTGAGAACGCCGCAGCGCGGTTTTTACACCAGGCGTACAATGCACAATGTTTCTGCAAAAACAATTTTGTGACACGACAGGGTTAGACTGCAAATGCACGCACTTCTTTCCTTACGGCTTTCTCACGCGTCGCAAATACAATGGGAGAGTTTGAGTATGTTTCGCCATGCGTCGGCAGTAGGGGCGCAGCGACCCTGACATAGCATCTGAGCCACGCACACGGCACAAAAGAGTTTGTCGATGTGAAACCGTCGAATAAGGGTTCTCGACGAATAGGGGGAGGGGAATTATTCAAGAAATCAAGGATAGAGGGAGGATCGTCTACTATGATGATGAGTAGTTTTTAGTGGCATAAGGGCCAATTGATGGCCAAACAGCGCCATTTCAATTGACTACAGATATGAACAATGATATGATGCATGGCTGTAAAGGGGCCTTAAAATTCCTCGCTCTAACGTGGGTTAAAACATGGAAGTAATAAAATCATGACAGTGGAGTGACGTATGTGTAGTGATAGCGGATGGCAATATGTCATGATAAAAAAACCATGATGAAGATGTAGTCACCGCAGCCACAACCACTCTATAGAGGTCGTGCTACGGATGACCTCGAAATATCGGGTGAAAGCTATGCATATCTTTTAAAAACGTGAAAAGTGTCTTCAGTTTAAAAAGCCGATCCCTACCGATGAGCATCCCAGGGTGTAGAGGGAGCTGCTGTCGGTAGGTCAGTAAAAAGTGCTTTTTTCTTAGAGCATCTAGCTCATTGCACTGGACGAGAATGTGGAGAACCGTAAGGGGCTCTCCACATCTTTCACAATATGGTGGATCGCCGGTAGACTAAAGAAATGAATGTGTAGAATGTGTATGTCCTGTTCTAAGCCTTGTTAGTATTACTTCTGTGTGTCGTGATTTTGATAGTGGGGGCCAATAACCTAGTTGCGGCTTGATAGCATGGTGTTTTTTATCTGTGTGTTTATCCCACATGCTCTGCCAATATCCCCTGAGCTTTCGTTTTATAAAAGGTTTTACGTCAAGTGCAGGGACTGATGATGCATTGGGAGTAGTGTCATTGGCGCAAACAGCCAGATTGTCGGCCAAAACGTTCCCTTGTATCTCACGGTGCCCTGGAACCCAGCAGACAACGACATGCTGTTTTGATGTGTACAGTGCGCACAGAAGTGAGTAAAGTGACACCAGAACGGGGTTCTTGTGTTTTTTAGGAGTTTTCAGGGCTTTGACCACGCTTAGAGAATCTGTCTATATTACCGCCTTTTGTAACTTTATCTGTTTGATGTGTTTTACGACCGCCAGTATTGCGTAAGCTTCTGTGAAAATGCTTGCATCAGAATGAAGAACGCCGGCCTCGGAAAAGGATTGGCCTACCGCTGCATATGACACAGAAGTGTTTGACTTTGACGCATCGGTAAAGAACTCAGGGCATATGTATTTATGTTGTTCTAGGAAGTATGTATGTATGTGTGCAAGTGGTGCGTGCTTTGTGACTTCAACAAAAGAGACATCACAGTCTATAAGCTGCCACTGCCACGGTGGCAGATATGTTGCAGGAGCCATCAAACTGTGTTCAAGAAGAGGCACACCTGTTTCTTCGGCCAGGCCTCTTACACGAAGTGCGTAGAGCTGCCTAAACGAAGGACGGTTCTCGAACAAGCCAGAACAAGACAAATCATTAATTGTGAAATGGCAAGGGTGTTTCTTGTCTGCCTTCACCTTCAAAAAGTACAAAAAGGACAGGGAACATCTTTGTAGGTGGAGCAACCATTCATTCGAATCAACGTACAGGCTCTCCACAGGGCTGGTTCAGAAAGCACCCGTAGAGAGGCGAATGCCTAAATGGTGGACAGGGTCGAGAATTTTCAAGGCTGATGGTGTTGCCGACTGATACATTATAGCACCGTAATCTAGGCGTGTGCGTATGAGACCTTTATATAAATTCATTAGACATTTCGTGTCACTGCCCCATGTAGTGCATGACAACACTTTCAAAATGTTCATTGTTTTTAAGCACCTGTCCCTTAAATACTTGATGTGTGGGATGAAGGTTAGTTTAGTGTCTAATATGAGACCAAGAAACTTGTGCTCGGTCTTCACTGACAGAGGTTGACCATGCAGGTCAATGTTAGGGTCAGTATAGAGGCCCCTCTTTCGGCTGAACAAGACACAAGTGCTCTTTTGCGCGTTGAGTATAAAACCATTCTCGTTTGCCCATTGAGATACTTTGTTCAACCCTAGTTGAACTTGACGTTGGCACATTGAGATCTGTACATCATCGACATATATGCAGTAAAAAATATTTCGTGGGAGAGACAGGTGCAAGGAATTCATTTTAACTATGAAAAGTGTGCAGCTCAATACACCTCCTTGTGGCACTCCTATTTCTTGGACAAATACTTGAGATAAGACAGTGCCAACTCGGACACTGAATGTACGGTTGGACAGGTAGCTTTCGATAATTGTCAGCATTCTACCCGCATACCTAAATGTGACAGGTCTCGCAATATGCCGAACCGCCATGTAGTGTCGTATGCCTTTTCCATATCGAGGAACACAGAGAGAAAAATTTGCTTGTAAACAAAAGCGCCGCAAATTTGTTCCTCAATACCAATATGGTGATCAGTGGTAGACCTAGCCTCTCGATACCCACACTGTTGTAGGTCAAGTAGACTATTAGTCTCAAGGCAGTGCATCCCCAGTCACCTGTTCATCATTTTTTCAAAGACCTTGCAAATACAACTGGTTAATGCTATTGGCGTGTAGCTGGAAACTGAGGCCGGGTCCTTGCCTTGTTTTAGAATTGGTATAATGATAGCTTCCTTCCAGGCTGAGGGTAGCTCGCCGGAAGACCATATCGCATTATACAGAGAGAGGAGAGCTTTCTGGGTTTTAGTGGGCAGGTGTTTTAACATTTCATATGCCACGCGGTCCGGGCCTGGGGTAGATTTATTGCAGCAGGTAAGTGAGGCTTGTAGTTCAGCCAAACAGAAAGGTTCATTGCATGCCTCATGTGTTGTGGGCTTGCGCTTTAATCTATGTTTTTCTATTGTGGTTTTGTATCGTCGGAACGCTTCACTATAGTGTGTTGAGCTGGAGACCTGTTCGAAGTGCGCTCCGAGAGTGTTTGCCTGGTCTTCCAAACTCTCCCCTTGTGTGTTCACTAGAGGAAGTAAGTGAATGTGCTTTTCGTCCTGCCACCTTAGCAACCATGCTCCAGACTCTCGACTCATCTGTGTATGAGTTAATGCCTGATAAAAATTTGTGCCAACTTTCCCTTCTCGCCTGTCGGCGCGTCCTCCTTGCTTGCGACTTGACGTTCTTAAAGTTTACAAGATTTTCGGTTGTGGGAGAGTCTCTAAGCAACTTCCATGCCTTATTTTGTTTTTTTCTAGCATCATGGCACTCGTTATTCCACCATGGGACTCGTCGTTTGCTTGACGGTCCACATGTTTGGGGAATACATTTTGTTGCTGCATCAACCAAGAAAGCTGTAAAGTAGCATACAGCATCCTCTATGCTCAACGCCGCCATGTCAGTCCAAGATAATATAGTCATTTTTTAAAACTTTTCCCAATCGGCTTTGTCGGTGAGCCATTTGGGAACTTGTGCAGGACATGTATTTGTTATTCAGGTGCTGATAAGGGTAGGAAAATGGTCACTACCATATGGATCATTAATGACTTCCCATTTAAGTAGAGGCAGGAGTGATGGGGATATTATGCTGAGGTCTATTGCCGAGTACGTATTGTTAGCGATGTAATATGTTGGCTCTTTCCGATTCAGCAGGCACGCACCAGAAGAAAAAAGGAGCTGTTCAATCAGGCGACCTCGAGCATCGCAGCGAGAGTCACCCCATAGATTGCTATGTGCATTGAAATCTCCAAGAATATAAGGTTCTGGAAGTGCATCTATGAAGGACTCGAATTCATGCTTTTCAAGACGGTGTTGTGGAGGTATGTAGAGAGAGCAGATGGCGACGAGCTTATTCAAAAGAATTGCTCGAACAGCCACCGCCTCAAGGGATGTTTGTAGTGGTAAGTGTGTGCATGCAATCCCTTGATTGACTATAATGGCAACACCACCGGATGGCACAATGGCATCATTCCGGTCCTTTGGAAAGATAACGTAGTGACGTAAAAAGTTGGTGTGTTTAGGTTTCAGGTGTGTCTCTTGTACACACAGCACTTTAGGTGTATGTTTGTGTAAAAGTTCCTGAATATCGTCGAGGTTTCTCAACAGGCCTCCGACGTTCCACTGTAGTATTTGTGTCATTTTAATGTAGTGTGGTGCTGTGTGCACAAAGGTGTTGCGTTAGGTTACAGGGCCTTTTGGGGGCCCTGTGATTTGAGGTTTTTCTTTTTTGGTGTGCTCCAAGGAGTTGTGTCTATCCTTCAGCGTCTGAGGCGCCGGAGGAGTGGGACTTGCATTCATCACCTCTTGTGAGATGGTGGATGGTGCCTGCTGGGCAGGCACATTCACTGAACTTTCTGACATATCTGCGCTAGCAGTGGTCAGAGGTTCAGCAGACGCGGGGGTCTGCCGGCCCTGTTTATCAGGTGGCGGAGCAGTGCAGGCTGCTCCAGCCGGGGGCGCTGGCGGCACGACCGCGGCCACACACTGTGTGACATTCGCGGGTGCCAGGACATATGGCACGGCGCCCCGGCGCGTCCCATCTGCAAAGGAGGGATAAGATCGGTTGTGTATGGCGAAACGTTGGCGTGCTTCTTGGAATGAGAGATTGAATTTAACTTTAAGTTCTACTATTTGTTTCTCTTTTTTCCATGCGGGGCATGATCGTGAGTAGGCAGCGTGATCTCCTTCACAATTCGAACAATGAGTTGTTTCTGAGGTGCAGTTGTCCGATATGTGTCGAATTGATGCGCACTTTGCGCAAGTGGCACGCCCTCTGCAACTCTGCGATCCATGACCGAAACGTTGGCACTTGAAACATCGACGAGGGTAGGGAATGTATGGTCTTACATGGAGCTTACAATAGCCGGTTTCGATTGATTCTGGTAGGTCACTTGTTCCGATGGTAATTATTACGTGTTTTGTAGGGGTCAGTTTGTTGTTGCGCCTTATTGTTATTCGTTGGACTTGGACCACGTTCTGGTCCTGCCAACCTTCGAGCAGCTCACTTTCAGAAAGTTCAGTAAGATCATCATCGGAAATTACGCCACGGACAGTGTTCATGGACCTGTGTGGGTCCACCGAAACAGGGGTTCCCCCAAAGGCTACTAGCTTAGACAGCCTTTCATACTGAGCTTTGTCACGAACCTCCAGAATAAGATCGCCACTTCCTATCTTTGTCACTTTATAACCTGGGCCTATTGCTTCTGTGAGAGTTTTGGAAACGAGGAAAGGTGAAATGGCTCGGACTGTCTTCTTTTCGTTCGACTGTGGATTGGTACTTTGGGAATGTCGGCTTTGGTGTGTTAGGCAAGAAAGTGTCTTCAGTGCGCCACCTTTTTAGGGAGCGATCAGGAAGGGGGGGGAAAGCTTTTGCCATAAAAATACTATAAAGTTCGACGGCGATGGTGGCCACCCAGCACCGAGCCCAACAAGGGGACGCTACAAGGTTGAATAGTGAACACTTGGAGATGCCAGCCATGCATCGCCGCTATAACCGAATATAACTACCCAAGGTTGGGTAACTACACAGGGTTAACCCTCGCCGCCAGGAAATTCGGAAGTAAACAGAAAAGAGATGATGACAGGACAGATAAGAAATGAGAGATGATAGATATGTGGGGTTTTAACGTCCCAAAACCACTATATGATTATGAGAGACGCCGTAGTGGAGGGCTCCGGAAATATTGACCACTTGGGGTTCTTTAAAGTGCACCCAAATCTGAGCACACGGGTCTACAACATTTCCGCCTCCATCGGAAATGCAGCCGCCGCAGCCGGGATTCGAACCCGCACCCTGCGGGTCAGCAGCCGAGTACCTTAGCCACTAGACCACCGCGGCGGGGCAGAAGTGAGAGATAAAGACGAAGATGTAGGAAGAGAGAGATAGGAAAAGGCGACTGCCGATTTCTCCTGGGTGGGTCAGCCCAGGGGTGCCGTCTACGTGAAGCTGGGGCCAAAGGGGTGTATTGCTTCTGCCGGGGGGGGGGGGGGGGGGGCTTAAAGGTCCAATCACCCAGCGTCAGCTCAACCCCCAGGATCCCCTTTTCCCCGGACACGGCAAAGCCACGCACAGCTAGGCGTGGTAGGGAGTCAAAGCTCCGATGTTAGCTCGGGTCCGTGGTGTCGCTACACACCAAACGCCTACTTGTGCAGGCGCCCCTGCAGGGGAGGATCGTCTACTAAATGAAAAGTAATTTATCAGATGGCTTGACGCTTAATGTAGGTATGTATGTGCTCGTAGATAATATAAGCTGAAACTCTGTGAATATTTGGAATATTCGGCTAATCAGAGACATAATTCAGAAGGCATAAAGCACTGGCAACGATCAGAGAGATAAAAGAACAATGCTGCACGTGTTCTGCAATGAGAGCACTAAACACCTATGGCTCTTGGTCTCTTCGGACAATGACGTCACAATTAAGAGAGGTAGCTCACAAAATGACGAGCACGTTACCTTTTCTAGCTATTTTCTATTTTTCTCTATTTTTCCAAATACATAGGGAGTGTTTTCAGGGCTAATAGCTGCTGTCTGCAGCCAGACAACTTTTTTAAACACGTACATGTGTTGCATATCTAATGGATAAAGAAGTGAGTAAAATGAGCAAGAAAGTGAAACAAAGAGAGGGCCCTTGCTGCGGAATAACGTCTTCAGACGGCATGCACAGAGAGTGGTGGTGTGCATTGTCAAAGTATTAACACCACCTGGAAACATTGATTCCGGAGACCCCAGGCCCTTTTGCATTCCTTTGTATGGCAAGCCACGCCCAAGAAAAATGTGAACGAAGTACGCAGCTGCTTACGCCCGCAAGCCGCTTGTCCCGGAACTAAAACTGTAGCGCGAATGAGTTCTGCGCTATCTTTCTAGTTCATAAAACATATTTAGAAATAGCAATTGACATCATTACAACTTTTTGGCAAGTAAGCAGCGGTTCTGAAAAATGTGTATCAATTCTCTTGTGACTTATTGCTACAAGCAGATTGTTGTGAATTGCCTTTTATCTCTACTGAGTGTGGCTTGCCTTATTCTGGTACTTACTCACCATGGCTGCATTTCATTCGGTGCTTTGTCAGTGTTCAGTCTGCAGTAATTTTTTGAGTCGAGAAGGCAGTCGCACAACCTTCAGTTTGTGCATTATGCACACAGATATATATTAGCTGTGTGAAGGTGTATTGCTGTGTTCCCTCATGGCCGCTAGATCGCCGTGTGTATTGCCCTCATGGTCGCTAGATCGCCGTGTGTATTGCAAGTCCCATTCGGGAGAAACACCCGGTGTTCCTTCTCACTAATTCTCAAACAATACGGAGCTGTGCGCCAAGTGACAAAATAATATTGCGAGAGACAACCTCATCATCAACGCAAGTCTGCATCGACAGCCGTATGCAGCAGACACTTGCGCGATGAAGGCTGTGCCTGCGTTCCACATCAGAAAACTTATTCTTGACTGCACGTGCGCCCACTCTTTTCGAGAACTATCTTTTCTACATGATTTCAAGTGCATAGAAGCCTCGCGAAGATCCTGTTCACGAGTTTGGCCCCTACGCCGAATATCAAGCGAACAGCGGAGACCAACGAAACGGATCCGGATGTTGCAACTTCACAAGACATTTTCACTGAACAAGAAGCAGGAAGTATCAGGAAGTATTTGCGCGCAAACAATAAACAGCGACGCTCATCAGGTGGGTCGATACCAGACTAGGATAGGACGATTGCATTCGCAAGTGTCACACCATCTTTCAAAATGTGAGAAAGTGCAGCGATTGCTGAAAGAAGAAAAAAAAAAGCGTCCCAGTAGCACGACGCATGCGTTAATAAAATTGCAGCAGATGCACAGAAAGGAGAGAAAAAGATTGTGTTTCTTTTGAATCAAATAGGATGTGACAGAAGAAAGCATTCAGCGAACCCAGATGATTTTGTAAGGTGTGTGTGGTATGTCGCTTTCTGTCACGGAGAGGCTACAATCGTGGGCGCACTTCGGGGCTTGTGACACTGCCAGCAATCTGCACTCTTTAGAGGTGTATACGTTCAAGCCCAGCATCATCAAGTATGAGCAAGCCCCGCCGCGGTGGTCTAGTGGCTAAGGTACTCGGCTGCTGACCCGCAGGTCGCGGGTTCGATTCCCGGCTGCGGCGGCTGCATTTCCGATGGAGGCGGAAATGTTGTAGGCCCGTGTACTCAGATTTGGGTGCACGTTAAAGAACCCCAGGTGGTCAAAATTTCCGGAGCCCTCCACTACGGCGTCTCTCATAATCATATGGTGGTTTTGGGACGTTAAACCCCACAAATCAAATCAATCAGGTATGAGCAATGCCATAAACCATTTGTGCATCTTCAATGATTAAGCAACTTGCTTTTCAACGAGTGGTGAGTGGAGAAATGCGCTCGAATTCATGTGTTCGCGCGCTGTTGAGAGCAGCGGAAGATGGTAGGGTCGCAGCGCCCCCCACAAAGGAGTGGCGAGGGGCATGTACTACAATTCTTGCGAAGGCAGTAAGAAGGGAGCGCGCAGGTGCAGTCTCGCCCGGCCGCGTTTGTGATCGCCTGGTTCCTTTTGAAACCGCTAGATGGCGCCACCTATCCAGTCTGCCGAGGGCTCACACGTTTGCGGCTTTCATGTTCTAGCCATTTTAGCTTTGGTAATCCGACTGAAACAATGTAATCGCTATTGGCGCTCGCACATCGGCTTATTTTGAAACGACACCTGGAGTCTCTGCAATGCTGAAGCGATTATAAGATGGAAACGAAGAGAAAAGTGAGCCCCGTAACTGTCTGCATCAGGGTGCAACACCTCAACAGTAGCTCACAGGGGACGGGGGCGAGGAGGGTTTAAAAAGATATGATTAAAGGTATAGAGAGAAAAGATGCGCTGAGCCAGCGAGCGAGGTCATATCGAGGGGATAGGAGAGATGGGAAAGATGGAAACACGGTCACAGGTCCGAGGACGGGGCACCACTTGTGAGAGCTCTTGTCGGAGTCAGGAGATGACGTAGGGTTAGCCCAGCCGGCCAGAGCTAAGCTGACGTCGGAGAGAAGTGATTCTTAAAAGAGGAAAGAAGAGAAAAGTGAGCCCCGTTATTGTCTGCTTCAGTGAGCGACACCGCCACAGTAGCTCACGAGGGATGGGGGTGAGGAGGGATAAAAAGGATAGGAGTAAATATGTAGGAAAGCGGAAGAAGGAGATGAGAGGAAGAGAGGTGAGGTGGTAAGCCAGAGCGAGCGAGGACAAACTGAGGGGATAGAAGAGATAGGAAAGATGGGAGCACAGTCACTGGAGTCCGAGGACGGGGCACACCTGCGAGAGCTCCTTTCGGCGTCGGTAGATGGCGTAGAGCAAGTCCAGTAAGTCAGAGCTACACTGTCGTCGAAGGTCGTCGGCGGCAGGAGGTGACGTAGGGCGAGCCCAGTCGGCCAGAGCCACGCTGACGCCGGAGATCGCAAGCGCACGACCGATCGGCCCGGAATCCAGCAAGCGAGCGCTGACGTCGGAGCTCGCGAGTTTCTACGAACGAAGGTGGATTTGCGGAAACAGCACCGTAAACGTAAAGCCTACCCGGCGTGTAATTTCCGTTACGTAAAGGTTCACGTTCTGTAAAGACCCGCGCATGCGCAGATTCTATCCGGTAACATGGTAACGCAAATCGTACACGTAAAAGATAAAACCCCTTATCGCAGTCACGGTGAGGCTGAAGCGGGCAGCAGAGAACGCGCGGCCGCCGCGCCATCGTGCACGTAAAGTTGGCTTCGCCGCGTGAATTTCGAACATTTGACGTCACTTTGCACCATGCGACAGCGCTCGCCGAATAGTGGCGCGAGCGGCAGAAGGAAAATGTATGCGCAACACTGCTACCGGCCACTTGTCTAGCGGCCCGCCTGTGCACGCGCTATCCTCGCAGCCGCACCACACGTGGCGGGATACCTGCCACACGCAAGCGCTAGAGGATTTTAGGCTGTCCAGCACTCCGGTCAGATTTGCGTATACAGCGATACCGGATAGCGTCACGCCAGATGCCGTTGTAACGAGCTTTTAGCACTTACCGCCAAAATACGCCCGCACGGCAGTGACCAGCTAATCTGCGTATGCGCAAAGTTAAAGTCATAGCGTTTACTGCCTAAAACAAATAAAATGCAGATAACGCCAGTAGACAGTGCCGGCCTCAAAGTAACCATTTTGTTTCTTACGTTTTTGATTGGCTCGCCTTTCGGCTCAGGGGGTAGCCGGTAACGGCAACCTAGGGAGTAAAACGGGTTTGCATGTCGGGTGTTTGAGCGTGTCCGGTAAACGCCCGTAAGGCACGCGCAGTTCGCACCCGGTAAACCGGTATCCGCAAACTTTTTTACGTATAGCGGTGCTCCGGACAGATTAAAATCTTTCGCCAATTCACACTCGCGGGCGGCAGGTGTCCCGCCATGTGCGGTGCGACTAGCGCGTGTAGTACAAGCGAATACTGATTCCCTGGCCCTTGGCAGCCATAACTAGCGGCCACATTTTGTTCTAGACATGTAGAATAATGTTGGACGAACCTTGCACAAACAAACTTGTGCAGTGGCGGTCAAAATTTTGCGGACCACGGGAGCGCGTTTCAAAGAGCCCCGCTGCGCGCCCCTTTTCACCTCTGCTCGTTTGACTCCTTTTAACACAGAGTGCACACCGGAGCGCTAGAAGAAACGCAAGGTGTCACTCCGGCTGTCAATTTTTTTCCATGTAGAAATTACGCTCTTCGGCGAGTGCTTCACGCGCCTATTCGGCCCGTTTGTCTTCTTCCTTGCGGTGACGATGCCTCTGCGGCCTCCTTCGGGGCTTTCTTAGTCGACTGGCGCGTGGGGGGGCTACGAGACCATTGGCGGAAGCAGATAGAATAATCTTTCTGTCTTCACCAATCGCATCCTTCCTATATCTTTTATTCCCCATCCACCATTCCTGTGCCGACCTGTTGCGGGGTCCTCGAACAGAGAGACAGTTACGGGCCGGCACTTTTCTTCCGTTATATGTCAGCGCACGAACCTTATCACAAAGGTCGCGATTTTCGAAAAACTGCCGCCGCACGCACGCTTTCGAGAGTGGGACTAATGCGCAGAATGCGGCGCGCACCGAGCACTGCCAGTACCAATTACGCGTTTTCGTCACCATATCGTCGCTCGGTGTTCCCGCGGCAACAGTGACACCTTGCGCTTCTGGCGGTAGGGTGTGAGAGAGCGAGCGGGCTAACAGGCGAAAATGGCGCGCTCTCGAGCTTCGCAGGCGGCCCTTTCATTCAAAGATATTACCAATTACTACAAGGAGGAGCACCGGCGCTATCCAGACCCTTGTAAGGGACTGCATCGCGCTGACGAGCGCCTCCTTTTAAAACTGTTTACCAATACTGTACTGTGCCCGGCGGTGCTAAAACATTTCAATTCATCCTTTGATGGCACGTGCCAGTTCTGTGGTGAGGTGGCTGACACCTTTCACGCGGTCTGGGCGTGCCAGTCTAATCCATCTATCCCCCCCCCCCCCCCAATCCCACGAGAGAGGACTGGGAGGCGGCCCTGCTCGGCTGTCAAGACCTGAAGGCCCAAGAGGCTCTGGTTCAACGGGCGCGGGCGGCGTTGCTTGCCAATGGAGCCCCGGAATAGGGGTTCCAACCTAGTGCTGTGAGGGTAGGAGGCCAATAAGGCCCCAACCCAATCACCTCTCTGTAATCATTTAATGGTTATTAAATGTTTTCACCACCACCACCGCAGGCAGCCGTCAAAAGGCGCTTCGGTAGATAAATCTAATGGTTAGTTCGCCAAGTATTACGGCTAGGTGGCGTTAGCCGCCGCCCCATCTAAAGGGTACAGCCACATCCATCCATCCATACAAAGTCCCTAGAAAAAAAAAAAAACGCGGTTCGCAATATTTTGACCACCACTGTACATTTCGTTTACAACAACGTCGGATTTATTTTGTGTACCACACTTTCGCATTGGTCCGGCTTACTCTACCCTCCCTTTTTTGGAGCATATAGGAAACCAACGCCACTGCTAATGCTACGCCTTCATACTTGGGCCTCATTTCATGAACGAGACAATGTCGTTTTTCGCTTTTACGGCGCTTTACGGTCTCATGCGTTGCAGATGAGGTCTTCCGGTGGTTGATAAAGCGGCTAAAACTAGTCGCTCTATACAGAAGGTGCATTTTGATTGGCGGTAGTGGTTAGAGGGTGCCCAATTTCTGCAGCCTAGTAAAGATCACGGCCCGGCGCCTCATTTTGATTTCCTACGGATCTAGCCTTGCGAAGTCTATAGTTAACATTTTACAGCAAAGCGCACCAGACGCAGGCAGAAATGGCCGGTGCCTCGCCGCAGCAAAATGACTGAAAACACGTTGCCAAATGCTATACTATCCCGTATATGAATGACTAGGGGCGAAGAAACACTACAGCGCCAACCAACGACACACGTAACCGGAGGAGGTTGAGCCTCCTGGATGTCTGCATTAGTGTACGCACGAGCACATACAAACACGCCGGAACCACCCCGCAAAAGCCATTTCTGGCTACGCCCCTGCAACCAAGTGATCACGCCAGTCAACAGAAGGACACAAAGTAGGCACGCAAAAACTGGAAACGCCCACCAATATGGTTTCCAGCAAACGTTTCCCGAGCACTGTACTGGCGAGAGAAACTTCGTGGCAGCGATAAGCCTGGATTAAAAGATCGATTTAAAATTGGAAAGCCTGTCACACACCGATTACGTAACGCGCCATACTAACGTTTTACATTGACGTTGAGTAGCGATCCTCTAAAAGCCATTCACTGAAAGACCACAGCACGCTTGTGCCGCCTGGTGAAAACGCACGCCTCAAAACAAAGCGATTTAGTCGCTAATGAAAATGCGGTAGGCCCCCTACGCTCCCGCGTGAACTCCAACTTAGTTTGCCGCCGTAACTATAGATTACAGAGCAGCAGAGCGTGTGCCGGCACTCGCGATTCCATTGGTCTCGATAACTTGAAAAGAAGATAGCCTTTGCAAGAAGACGGTATATTGAGCCTGCCGAGCTCAAGGTCGTCAGTTCGATCCCAGCCGCATTTAGATTGGGGCGAAATGCAAAACAATCGTGTACTCAGGTGCACATCAAATAGCCCCATGTGGTGGAAATTAGCGGCCATCCACTACGGAGTTTTTCAATCGGTGGTTTCGTGACGCAAAGCTTCAGAAATTAGAAAGGACACTAACCCTGAGCTCGGAAGTTTCGCGCGCTAAATTCTTGCACGTGTGCCATGAATTAACAAGCAGCCGCTTAAAGCACACCGGCTTTTGGAGTCTTTAAGCGCTTCATCAAAGGCGCAAATAAAACGCGGAAATCACGATATTGCACCGCAAAGACCAGACTCATTTGGGCGAAAGTTCCCGGACCTAACGCACGTAAAGTGGCTACAACAAGCCGACGAAGACCGGTTGAGAAGGTGGAAAACGCGGACGCTGGCGTGATCGGCAAACGGGAAGATCACCACAGAAGAACACAGACGTTGGCCGCGCGAATCGCCGCGTTTGTAATGCTCGCCGAAGGGGAGGGTCGCTGGCCGCGGCGAATTACGCGGAATTATCAGCGTCCCACCGAACGAGGCGAAAGCGGGGCATCGCGGATGAGTCGCGTGAAAGGTGAAAGCCGGCCAAGTGCTCGGAGTGGAGCGCGCCGCTTACCGCTGCAGACCCTGACGTGGGTCCCTGCACCAGAGAAGGAAGCCTGGTGGCGTGTAGATGCCGCCGCTCCACGGCTGTCGACACGGCGGCAGCTGCAGCAGGCTCATCACACTTTCCGCACCGCTGGCGGCACTGTAAGCAACTTTCGACCAGCGCGCTATCGGGACGGCGGTCGGTGGCACACTGTCGCGCGCGGACCAGGTTGCAACATCATGGCCCTGCGCATCTTTTTCCCGCTGACCGCGGATGGGCGGTGTGCGCAGCGACGCCAACCTGACGATAAGGAACCATTCGAAACTTCGCTTGACAGCAAGCTCCCCAATTACCTAAACGCTCGATACCACGGTATTCGTCGACGCACACGGAGCAAAGCTCATACGCCAATGCTCCAAGTAGGAGACACCGAACACATCGAAACGGCACTTCTATCTGTTCGGCCCAATGACGTTCGAAAAAAGAGGGGCGGCCGCACGAAAGCACGTGACTTGCGAGCTGGTAGTTGGACTATGAAAACCAGCGCACCAAGAAAATACAGAGGTGCCCTGTTCTCGGTCCATTGGTTTGTGCGCAGCCTGGTCAAGTCTCAAGCGAGCTCCTTCAGGACAGCAACAAATGGGCATGCATGCACCTACACCCAGCGCATGTACCCCGCACATACAGATATTTATAACTGCACGATTTGTTCAAACAAGCGTCTAAATATCAGCATAGCCATCGTGGCAAGCACACGTCAAAAATCTTTTCTTTTTATTTCGCAACATGCGAACATTTAGTCGGCACCACCTGGCCCAGGCTGCAGCCAGGCTGTGAACTCGGAAAATATGAGCAGCCTTTTAAAAAAACAATATTTTCGCGTATCGGGAGTTCCGGTTTTACAAGAAAAACCGAGCACGCGCGCATAAGCGTCGATTATTGATTGAGGATAACAAGATAGGACCCGAAGGCTGCGAAGCAAGATTTTTAATGTATTCTTTTGGGTCAAATTAACTTCTCGCATCGCAAAGAAACAGGAGAAAAACCACAATTCCAACAAAATCATCAAAAATAGTTGAAGGAGAGAAGGACAACGCTCTTAAAAATAAGTTGGTAGTAACCATGAGCAAAATGTTAGTGACAGCAGCTGTTACTAACCTTCTTGGGTCATTGCTAACCTTTTACTACCCACGTTAGCAAACGCTTGAAGGTTGCGACGGTTACTACGTTTTGCGCACGGTTAGTAACTTTTCGTCATGCAGGTATTTAATGAACTTGTTAAACAAACTTTAAAGGTTATTACTACGAGCCTCTAACAACCTGTTTAGCAGCACGGGGATGTATTCAAGTTCATTGAGGCAATATATGCAAGCATACTACCTAGTCCTGTGTGTGGAATATTAGGCCATGTTGAGGCGATATTATGCAAAATAGGCATATCTACTTGTCTTTGTTAATACGCTTGATTAAAAGTCCTATACTGCGTTACCTCGCTCACCTAAGAAAAAAACGGTACGCTGTACAAATAAAGGCGCCTTACTTGAATTATACATCCTACAGCATAGCCGCCCACCAGCACCAGCTGCGTTCCTTAAAGTTAGACGATAGTTATAGCGCGAGAACAAAGTGTCATCGTTTTGTTCTCGCGCTATAACTATCATCATGTTATACCAACCAGCCCAAGCTGCCACACTTCAAAGTTAGGGCTATAAATACTCTTGGAACCGCACTTCTCGCGTGGACTTTTGTATGTGTGCTGTTCTCCTTTATGACATAATGTGCGCATTTGCTCAGTGATATATCGGAATGTTGATACTCGCGAATAGGACTGTTATGTAACGGGTGATTCGTAAGGCAAAAGATCGCGCCTAGTAGTTTTTTTTTGTTAGCAACCGTTACTACCTACGTTAGTAACCATTATTAACGGCGCTAGTAACGGTGGAGATAGTAACGGTTACTAACCTCCCCGTGACTAACCGGTTAGTAACATGTGTAACAAGCACTTAGTAAACCGAACTTAGTTAGTACAACCTTGTTTTTTTTTTTTTAACAGCGAAGGGGAATTTCAGCCACTCACACAACACTACCTGTTCGACGCTTTTAATGCGTATTTCTATACCGACAGAACACTGCTCGATCGCCGCTACAAAGAAACAAATTAATTAAAGAAAAGTTCTACACCGGTGCTTGGGATCGACACGCTCAAGTGTGAGACACTGCGTTGCGCACCCGTGCTTGCAAAGTCTGAACATTTGTGACCTACACAAATGGGTTAAACCGGCGGTGCAAAACAACCGTAGCAAGATAACACTTTCTACGAAGGCTTCATTGAATTTAGTGGAATAAAAAGTATCAACAAGACACGGTGCAAAGCCGCCAAGGACACATTAGTAAAATTCAATTTTCGCGACGTATTGAGTCAAAATACGTGTGTCAGTGGCCGGGGGATGCGCGTGCCAACAGCGTTTGAGACGCTATACCGAGTGCTAGACAGCGGTGATAAATATACCATAGTGATGCCGCTCGAAAACGGCGTTCCAGGGACGGCCGCTATACCTATCAGTAAATCTCAACGCTTACGCAAACTTCGGCAACTACCCTGTAAACAAAAAAATATACCGAGCTGGGAGGATTGGGAAATTCGATATGTGGGGTTTAACGTTCCAAACCCAGCATATGATTATGAGAGACGTCGTAGTGGGAGGGGGGGGGGGGGGGCTCCGGAAATTTCGACTACCTGGGGTTCTTCAACGTGCACCCAAATCCGAGCACACGGGGCTACAGCATTTCCGCCTCCATCGGAAATGCAGCCGCCGCAGCCGGGATTTGATCCCGCGACAGGAATTGGGGGATGATGCTCCCGCCCTGCTCCGGTGACGTCACTCAAACCGGAATGTACCGGAGCATATAGATTCGTTTTCCACAGTTTTCCTCCGATGGGAGCCGGACGAAGGAAAACGGGACCAAACCCCTGATGGTTGCTCCGGCACATCGCTTTTGCCCCGGTGGATCGCTCAGCGGCATTCATTGGCTGTTCGAGGAGTGACGCAGGCAGCCTCGCCAGCGGGAGGCCGTGCCCCCCAAACCAACATGGCACAGGCAAGGCCGGTGCAGTGAGGATTGTGCGTTCGACCGCGTTGGAGAAAAGGAAATCGTTCTGAACAACTCCGGGACATCACAAGCAGCAACGAAGGTTATCATCGACTGAAGGGAGTTGAGCGAACGGTAATCGTGTGATGGTTCCTGAAAACGAACGACACATTGTGATCTCGCGAGTGTTGAGGGACCCGGCGGTGGCTGGTGCGGCGAAAAAATGGTGAGTGAGCTCTCCTCTCCTTGAATTACCTGTGATAGTCTTGTTACCCGTCGCGCCCTCTCGCGGCAAGAAGGAGCAACGTTTCTCCTTAATCACGGGGGTCTTGTCCATGCCGAGCCTAGCCGGCTCGCGAGCGATTACTTCTACCTAAGATTGATGCAAGCAATGCAGGAGTGACGTTTGTTTTATTTTAGTGGTGTACAGTAAAAGCCCCTCTTTTTTTTTTATCACCAAGCACTCGAACGATGCTCCGCACACTTCCGTGTATGTCTCGTGTTCTTTCACACTACCAATTTGTCACGAATACAAGGAGCTCTGCTTACCTAAACAGTCTTGCTTTATCGACTACCTTAGACTGTACACAAATAATGGATTTTTCGGTGTCGACATACTTGGTAAGCATACGCATTTTTAGCTTCGCAAGGCACCAATAGCACTCATGAATTCAACGAGGCGCATAAAAAAAAGCATCACACTTAATTTTTTAACATTCTAGGAAACCTGATACCACTGTACAGTCCATGCATGAAAGCACGATCATATACAATTGATGGAGTTATACGTGCCGCTACCACCATATGGGTGTTCTTTGCAGTTCCCCCCCCCCCCCATTCGAATATAGCCGCCATGGGCGCAAGTCAAACTTCATTGATATGTGGGGTTTAGCGTCCCAAAACTACCATACGATTATAAGAGACGCCGTAGTGGAGGGCTCCGGAAATTTAGACCACCTGGGGTTCTTTAACGTGCACCCAAATCTGAGCACACGGGCTTACAACATTTCCGCCTCCATCGGAAATGCAGCCGCCGCAGCCGGGATTCGAACCCGCGCCCTGCGGGTCAGCAGCCGAGTACCTTAGGCCCAAACAACGAAACGTTCCTTTCCTTTGACCGCGTCCTCTCCTTACGTGAGGCTTCCTTACAACCAAGTACCGACGGAGGAAGCAAGCGTACTCTGAAAGCTCCCTTAACCCGTCCTCGCGGGAGGAATGGTTGTTGCGCTCCTGCGTTCGAGATTATCGAATATAAGCTTTGCTCACAAGCGTTTATTCTGGAAAAAAAATGTTGGGTCACCACATCACTTCCAAATTGAAGTGTTAATATAGAGACGCGTGTACGCTTTCTTCAAACTACGATTACTGAATGTGAAAAGCCACTGTAGTCGAGCGCAAAACGTGGTGCATTCTAGCAACACTGAAACGCCCCACGGAGGAAGGAAACAGGTTTTTCCTTTCCTTCCTCCGTGGTGCAGTGCACGCACGCTCGCCGCTCGCGTCTCCCCGCAGGGGTGGGGTGGGAGGGTTGCCTCGAAAACGAAAACATCACGTGGGCTAGCTGTGAGGCGAAGCGCTCGTTCAGGGCAAGGAGCGGACCTAAGGGCGCACGAAGGTAGCCCCAAAGCAACCTTAAGCTGAGGAAGCGCCAAGGAAGCCTTCCCCGAGGGCTCCTTAGTGAGGAAGCTTTCAGAGTGACATAAGGCGGCCTCACAAAAATGAAGGCTTCCTTACTGAGGAAAGGAAAGTTTCGTTGTTTGGCCCTTAGTCCCCCACCAGACCACCGCGGCGGGGCGCAAGTCAAACCTGCGTCCTCCAGCAAAGTCACGCGACACCCAATGAGGCTATGCTACCACGGCAGGTGAAAGCACAAATGAAAACAGGCTGCGAAGTTTCACCGAGCGTTTATTTGCCAGACTGGGTTAGAACCATCAGAAACGTTTTAAACATCATCGTAACTACACTTTTGTGAAAGGTAAACCAATGACTTCTGTCAGTTAAACCAAATTTTCAATCGCATGCATTTTGAATTGCCCATGCCAGCACTGAGAGGTAAGACGGAATTATGCACGCGTGCAGTATGCCTTTTTCTCGTCCATGATTCTCTTTTGTCGTGAGAAACTCAACACAAAATGCACTTCTAGTAACAGCTGTGCACAGCAGGTAAGTACTAACACTCGCTCACCTTTGCGAAAAAGAGTATTCCAAATCCAGAGTAATAGTAACCACCACAGCGCTAACAACACAATTGTGACGCGTACGACTGCAAGTTGACACGCGAGGTGAATCGCGAAACACATCTGAAGCAGAGAAGTATGTAGGCACAGCATGTGTAGTAATTATACATGCTGTGACTATAGTAAATAGTAATTAGTAGTATAGTAAATAGTAAATTAGCGCACTGCAGAGCTAGTGCGCTGCAGTGCGCGAATCCAGCTGCCGCAACGCCAACAACCACTGCCATCGCTCACGAAAGAACACCGTCGGGTGCGAGGTCATCGCTTATTTCTCTCGAACAACCCGCGTTAAAACGTAGGTATACACTGCTAAGACGGTCGTTACCGCATCAAAAAGATTGTCATTGAAGGGCTAGCGGTGTACTGTATCCATGGCTGACGGTCACACTTGATGTAAGCACGAAAAAAAATATAAGCAAACGTTAACACGAAACAAGTAAACGAGGCCAAGTCTGGCCTGCATGCTGCGCCCTCTCCGAGTAACAAGTGGAAGAATAAAAAAAAAAAAACGTGACCTCCGAAATGGCGAGCGTTTGCGTTCTCGGAGGCTTCAAGAAGAAAAAAAAATTAACTGCCCTCAACCCAAGCTCGACCGGGCACAGGCACTTTGCGTCTCGACCGGGCACTTTGCGTCTACTTCAAACAAACACGTATCCCTCACCTTCCCGCCTTCACCTCATATTCCCGGACGTGTACACAACCTCCCACTGCCGGTGCTGCGGCACTCACCCGGCTCTACGCTTCCGCATATGCTGTGGGAGTGCCCGGCACAGTACAGACACACTAACGCCACGACCCTTTCGTCGAAGCTCCATTAGGCTTAGAAGTGTGGCAGCTTGGGCTAGTTGGTATGGCATGACGATAGTTATAGCGCGAGAACAGAACGACGACACAAAGACGTGTCCTACTTGTCTCTGTGTCGTCGTTCTGTTCTCGAGCTATAAACCTGCTGGTTTCGTATAATAAAGTTTATTCCTCGTCCCCCTCCTCCCTGGCAGTGGTAGAGAGATGGCTTGGGGTAATCGTTTTCACGAAAACCTGATAAGCTCTAGTAATTATTCCGTTCATAATTGTGCAACCGTTGATAAACTTCCGATTGTCTAAGAATCAGATACAACATATTTATGTGAGCGCATGCTGTGGTACGGCCACAAAACGTAAAAAAAAGTTGACCAAAGCTTACTAGTCATGACGATAGTTATAGCGCGAGAACAAAACGACGACACAGAAACAAGGACACGAGCGCTTGTCCCTGTGTCATCGTTTTGTTCTCGCGCTATAACTATCGTCATGTCATACCAACTAGCCTAAGCTGCCACACTTCTTACTTGTCACTTGTGCCACTATGGTCAGTCGAAATTCATTGCTATATAAGCTTGTGCGCTTTCGGGGCGGGGTGTGAGTAAACCCATCTAAGTGTGTGCCACTGTGGAGAATTGTTGATTGTACTTTTGTTCATTTGGTTGACTCTATATGTGTACTACGTGTCCTTATGTGCATGTGTAGCTATATGCATTGCACCAGCATATATCGGGCGTCCGGTGTCAGTGAGTAATCCATGGATGGTCTGACTCGCCAACTATCCGCTAGGGAGCCGTGCTGGTGGGTATAGTATCGCTCAGTCCCTCCAGATGGCGCCAGCTACTTCCTACTTTACGGCTGTGACTTTCTAACACCTCCAGCTACTTATATAACGTTGAACATCTATCTATCGAAACTACACTACTGAGTCGGAATGATTTCGCTGCGATCAAGTCTACGGTTTGGAGACATATCTTGTGACCGGCAACCCCGTAAACGCGTGGATAACGTCGCTAAACTATGTGAATCTGCGAGGAATAAATACAGCAAGCCTAGCATGCACTCCTCGGGTGAGGACTCCGCAGTATCCGCGTCTTTCAATGTGAACGTCATCTTGCTGGCCTAACGAAACCTACTAGCTCCGAAGTGTTCCAGCTTGGGCTAGTTGGTATGACTAGCTCCATCGTTCTCTTTCGCGATGTTTTCATCACCACAGGTTCGTTCGTCTGCTTGTTTTTATAATCATTTTGTTCGATATCAAGCTCAGTGGGACCGTTTTTTTTTTTTGTAACTGTCAGTACCGTGTACTCCTTATCGGTCGAGAATCGATGCATTTGCTAAGCCTGCTCGCTTCACTAACCTGGGAAGTGTGGCAGCTTGGGCTAGCTGGTATGGCATGACGATGGTTATAGCGCGAGAACCTATGTGTCGTCGTTCTGTTCTCGCGCTATAGACTAACTTGGGCTCAGCCATCTAGATTCTCATAGGGAGAAACATGTTTCTCTGTGGCAAAAGGAGCAGCGTTTCTCTATTTAAAGACGAACATTGGGGACATTGCCTTTTCTCCCTAAATGGAGAGAACGTCACTTCATTTTTTTTATGAGTGTAGAACGCATACACGCACTCATGCTGGCGAAAAAAAAAAACCAAAAATAACACAGGCACTGCGCTGTGCTCCCGACCGGGCTGCAGAAGAAATCGGGTGCCTTTCTCCTCTTCTAACCCCTACCACCATTGGTGAAAAAGTTATTTTGGTTGGATAGTGGTATCTGAGATACTCGGGCGACGTGGTGCTTTCAGGTAAAGAAAGAGGGGCGAAAGCAACTGGCGATACTGGGAAGGAGGAATGCAAAAAAAAAAAAGTTGTTTGGCAGGACGAGCCGTGTGGCGCTCGACGTTTCCGAGGAACGGGGGGGTTGTGAAGTTAACCCATATGACAGCCCGGCTCAACATTCCAAGACGGAGGACTCGTGGTAGTGAAAAAAAAAAAGGAGGCACCCTTTCGAAAAACTAGCCGTATTTTCTGTGTCGATGATGGGAAAGACTGCTATGCTGCTGCTGCATTTTTTTTTCTCTTTTCAGTCCTGCTGCCGTGGCTGTGACTGCAGTTTTTTTTTTTTTTTTTGCAGAAGGCGGGAGTGCGAACAGTGCTGAGACCTGGGCAGGGAGAGGGGAAAGGAAAATTTTTTCAAGCCTGGGACGCTCGTCATGACGCTTGCACCTGCATCGCTTCCTCTGAATGAGAGCTCCTAGCTTCTATCTTCCCTCTTTTTCCTCTCCCCCCCCCCCCCCACAAGACGCTGAGCCGTGCTCCCTAACGGGCTGCAGAAATTAGGCGTCTTTCCTCTCCTCTAATCACTACCACCACCCACCATCGCCTTCAATAGCCTCCGAACGTTTGCAGAGACCTTAAAGTTGAGTAAACTGGTCGGCCTTCCCTTATTTCTGTGAAAAGGCAGTTCGCTAAGGTGGCGTAATGTGTGTGCCATTTGTTTTGTTACATTGTAGCGAACTTTTCCTCTTTTTATGCTTGAGGCTATTCGTCTTGAAGAATTACCTGCTCCACTACTTTGAAGAATGTTCACAAGTATCAAAACAGAGCGGGCAGTGCAAATTAAAACAAAACAATGCCAACTTATCCAAAAAATTATTTTCCAAAAGAGATGAAGCTACGCTTTCTTTAAAGAAAGGCCGCAACTATGCAAACTGTAAGTACGATGATGAGCATGCACTAAAATGCGACTGTAATAATCAGCTATATTATTTGATAACATTATGAAATGATCGGGAGGGGCATTCCTGATGGCGTGTAAGAGAGTACTGAAAGATTATTTTAGTCACAAATTCCTTTTGAATGTTTTAGCAAAGGTAGAGCTGTCAATTCAAACATATATAGAAAACTTTAGCCAGTTTTGAACTTTGTTCGCGTCAGGGAGGTGTGTTTTTATCATGTTGCGGCTGTCTCACACCGGATTACATCGCATGTGCTTCTTGATATTGAACGCTCATCCTGTCTTTGTGTGTGTGTGTGGTCAGTTTTAAAAGTTGGTTCTTCTCATAGACGCACAGACCGTATAGGATTTATTGAGTGTCCATGACTTCAGTGTTCTCAGTTTCCGTGCCTCTCGCATGATTTGCAGTTCTCATGTACAATATTTTTTTTTTGCTAAATTAACACGAAAGCAATCAGCTCAACCCTTGCTTCGTCAAAGAATCTGATGGATGGTTCTTTGGGGATGGTGAAGATTTGTTCCCGGCGACCACGCAATCTTCGTTTGTCGTGCATTGTTTTGCAGCATCATGGGCTTAATTTTGAAGTGCTGCGTTTCGAACTTGAGTGCTGTTGATTTCATGTGATCTGTCTTATTGTTTTGCTTTTGGTGGTTTTTCCCATGTTTGTTTATTCTTGTCTCCTTTTCCCAAATGTTGGGTAATCATCCAAAAATGGCAGCTTATTTTGAATAAATAAAATGAGAACTCAAGTGTTTCCTTGGATTTCATCTGATAGAGCTCTGTGGAAATAAATACACAGTAACTTTAAGGTGCTTGCATGAGAATTGAGACCTTTTTTTTCATTTAAGAATGATTAGCATACAATAAATAAACAGCAGAGCAAGCACATTAAAAAGTACTGATTCACTTCACTGAATTTATGTCCGAACAAAGCAAGTACATTCGTAAAATCTCTGGACAGCCGGAATGAAAAACCCGCGAAAAATGCACCGGAGGTGCCAAGTAATCACTTCAGCCGGCCGGAGGAATATGCCAGTAAACAGTACTCTGGCGGCGCCACGCAATTGCTCCTGTCAGCTGGAATGAAATATCTGTTCAAAGTACTCCGGGTGCGCCACGTGATTCCTCTGGCAAGCCAGAGCAAAAGTTTTGCTTCGAGTATCCGAAGGAAAAATTTCGCCGAATAGGGGGATACTAGAGGACAAGCTTTTATTGCGACCTCCGAGTATTTTTTATTTATTTGCAGTGTACCAGAAAATATTCAGTTTATGTGTGTGTGTGCGTGTGTGTGTGTGTGTGTGTGTAAGATTCTTTTCTCAATGGCCCCTGATATGAACAGTCTTGTTCGTGCGGATTTTCTAAGTGTACATTGCTTTGTGCTAGTCCGCCTTTCTTCTGCCTTACTGACATTCTAATACGTCGTCCACTTATCCATGAACTCTGGGCTTATGGTGTTCATTCGGGGCTATGCACCCCGTGGCCTGAAAGACTACTACTCGACGCGGATAGACTTTGTCCACATTAATGTAACATGGTCGTCGGCAGGGGGTGTAAAAGCGGCGCTTGTCCCCCCTAAACCCCCACACCAGCACTACTACATCTAAACCAGCGCGACCCTTCCACAGCCGCAGCGGATTCGCACCATCTAACACAAAATACTGCCGACGCCTCCTGATGTAAAACACACTGTCGCTGGTGAACCAATGTCAGGTGTTTCGCAAAGGTCTATTTTAGGCCGGTTTATTCTTAATTATCCTTGTTAGCCGTGTTGACGAATATGCGCGCGATTCAAACCTTGTGTGAGCTGTTATAAAATATTACCTTGAAATGGAATCGGTGCACCTGTTTATTGAAGCAGAACGGTCTGAGTAAGCGAAGGTGCTTTGAAATATGCCACATTACGCGAGCATACCGACGTTAAGGAGGTTAACGTTAGGTGCACGAGCTCCTGGGTAGCCCAAAAGACCGACGTCTTTTCTCCTCGGGCCCGGGCTGGGCTTCTTTATTGAATTATCGGGCCGGGCTCGGGCCTGATGCATATTCGTCAACACGGCTAACAAGGATAATTAAGAATAAACCGGCCTAAAATAGACCTTTGCGGAACACCTGATATAGGTTCACCAGCGACAGTGTGTTTTACATCAGGAGGCGTCGGTAGTATTTTGTGTCAGATGGTGCTAATCCGCTGCGGCTGTGGAAGGGTCGCGCTGGTCGCCCGAATAAAGCAAAAAAAAAAAGATAATGTGCTGGAATTCTCGTTGGTCATATGTGTGCTTTTCTTTGAAAAAAACCTCGAAGTTAGCAAGTACATGCGTAGTCAATCACTAAGCATGTGCTCCGAATCAGACCTTCTTGAGATTTGGAAAGGGAAAGAAAACTATTCGAAACTTGCCAAACTTGCAAGACAGATCTTTGCGATCCCAGCTACAAGCACCAGCAGCGAGAGCAATTCAGTGCTGCAAGATGCGTAATGCAGGAACGACGCACCAGATTGAAGCCAAAATTGATGGAAAATCTTTTGTTACTGCATGATAATTTGTGAATAGTTTTGTGCTCAGTCTCAACTTTTATCAACAATTAAAAAAAAAAGCTACAGGGATGAACGGCACACTTTTTTCTTAATAAATGCATTTTCATTTTTCTGATGCCATGTGCTTTATTGCGTCATTCATCGAGTCTGGCTGGGCAGGCCTTGGGCATAAGACCCCAGACCGGATCAGGCAGCGAAATCGCGGCCCGTGCCCATCTCTAGTTAACGTTACGAACTGTCCTTTTTTTTTCTCTCTCTCTCTAAATCGAAACGTTCTGAAAGAATACTTCATCAGGGTAACTTGGTACAACTATTCCCTTTGGTAGCCATTTCACTCTCAGAATACAAGAGCGTCATCAAGTTTACAATGCCATATGGGACTAGTGTGTACAAACAGTGCCGCAAACACAGCATGGCGAGCGGTGGATACAGTTTTCAATCCCGTATGTGCAGTTGTGCTTGAATTTGTACATACACTACACACAAAATGCGGGAAATCTACGCAAACTGCGAGCAAAGGGGCGATGATGGACTAAAAAAGTTACTTTTTATCGCTGCTTGTGTAGACAGTGAATTTTGTCATAAAGTATTGTAAAAAATGGCTGCCGCCCATGCCGTGACTCGCAGAGCTGTCCCGCACATAGAGAAAAGAAATCGTGGTCCCGCAATACAAAATTATTTTTAAAAAATGCCCGCACTGCTATCATTCGGCAGCGCATTGAGTTCAGTTAGAGTGTACTGTAACTGTAGTTCGGTTGCATCTGGCCGCTCTCACTACCCCCCCCTCTTTAATTTTTCCTCTCTCTTAGGCCCAATACAGCACATAGGTGATGTTGGCAGGGAACGTCGACCTCCCGCTTCAAAGGAAAGTGCTGATCAGTTGCAGCAAGCTGGCTGCTGCGCGCAATTTACGGCGACGACGAATGGTTCTGACTGCAGTGATACCAGTTAGGCTTTCAGTCGGCGGAATATACCGACTAAAAGCCTGACCACATGTACCCGTTGCAGGCGCTCATTTTTTGAAGGCCAGATCCCACAGATTACGTCAGCACCCTCTTCCTATATTGCCCCCTGCCCCCCATAAGAATGGTGGTTGTGGTTAGAAGAAGAGGGAAAAAGGCACCAAATTTTTGTACGACATTAGGCGACATGGCGCAGTGCCTTGAAGAATGAGACCCAACGCCGAGTCTAAATGCCACGCGCTGACGCGTTTTAGGATGTACGCAGAGAGGGCTTGATGCTTTCACAGCCATCGGCCATACCATGTTGAATGCGCCGGTTCTCGTTTCGTCCATCACGTAACGACTTTTTTCGCTCATCGCAGGTGCTCTATAAAAAAGCAAACTACGAGCAAGCTGCCCGCAGTTCTACCAGTTCGTGCCAGAGTGAGCCATTTTATCGGAAGTTATAGGGCCTAACCTTTCTTCATTTTTTGAGGCGGGGCTCAGCCCCTCAGATTGTCAACTGCAGTACATTTTTTTTCTCTTTCTTCCTGAATGTGTGTACGTGCGTGGCAGTGGTGCCTTGTGCGGGAAAATTGTAATTCTTTAATTTTATAAATAATGATTGATGTGGCGCGACCAGAACAGGAAAACAGGTATCATATTGCTGCATGCATTTCATTGAGACACCAGGCCACGGCATTGTTCAACTAAGCTCCTGGGCATGGCACAGTACTGTTTCTTGAAGCCATGACCTTGAATCAGTGATCGTGTCTCATCTCATCTCATTCAATGCCTGACCAGATGAATTTTCATCACTGTATTAATTACCGTAGCAGTTATGGACAAGACATAGTTACGAAGATACGTTGATTTGTTTCACTCACGCAGCTGGATTTCAACCTCACATGTAAACGGGAAGACTTAAAGCTAAGGAGTCTGCGAGTGAGAAGACCAGTCGCCACATCGTGGGGCCGCCAGATTGTCCGTCAAGATAAGCGAAAGCTGCTGCAAGCATGCGTTTTTGAGTACCATGTAAAATCACGCAAGCTGAAAACGCAAACATATTTTGCATGCCGTCAGCTGAGCATCTGATGCCAGATATCTTTCAGGAAGTGCAGCTGCGCGCGAACTTCACTGCAACCACAGCGACGCCTTTCACAAGACAAGAAACTGCAAGAACTCCAACCACAAGTGTCACAGGACGCACAAGACGTCATCAACCTATCCTCTTACTCACAGACCGAAAAGGAGGCTGAGGTATTATCCCGTGGATTGAACTTTATCACAGAAACGCAACCAAAGCCAAGAGATGTGGTCTTTGCAGTAGAAAGTGCAGTCAGCCAACTTCCCTCAGAAATACTAGAAGCTCACACCCGCGCTATTGGTGTGCCTTCGGATTTACGGAAAAATAGCACGAAGACACGCTCGTTGGTAGCAGAGAAGGAAGTGATTCGAAGCCTGTTAAGCAACAAAAGCATCGACATTATACCCTCGGACAAAGAAAATGCTACAATCCTGTTGGACTACCATGAGAAAATGCTGGCCCTTCTCAGAGACCGCCATACGTGCGCTGCCATAGCAGCCTACAAACTAAGCTGCAAAATTTACACTTCAAATTGTTTGAATTGGTTCCTCCGCACCACCGCCAGTCTTTATTACCCTCAGCTTTGCGCGAACGGTTCAGCCCCTGCAACATATGGCCTGCCTAAAATCCACAAGCCTGGCGTTCCTCTTCGGCTTATATTAGACAGATCACAACTCTACTAACCATCAGGCTACCTTCACCAAGTGTTGAGTTCTCTAGCTGGCAAAACCTCGACGTACATCGAAAATTCATCTGCATTCATTTCAAAGGTAAAAACATGTCACACTGAGTGAGGACGACGCTATGGTCTCAATCGACGCCACGTCACTTTTTACAAGTGTTCCAGTGGACTAGCAGTAACCACGTGCGAAGAAGCTCTAACAGCAGACAGTGGTCTTGCTGATTGCATCCCTTTGTCGTTCGCAAACTTAACAAGCTGCTGCGGTCTTGCCTCAGCAACATATTTTTCATGTGGTGCACCATTTATCAGCAAACGCATGGTACCGCGATGCCATCGATATCAGTCACCTGGGCTAATCGGATAATGGAAGTCTTGAAAGGAAAGGCCCTCGCAACGTTCACTCCGGCACCCACAGTGTTCTGCAGGCACGTCGATGACTGCTTCTGCATTTTGAAGAAGCAAAACATCCAACGCCTCTTGGACAACCTGAACGCCCAGAATGCGAAGTTACCGCTTACTGCTGAATATGAGAAAGAAAACGCACTGACTTTTTCAGACGTTGAGGTTTGTCGGGACAGCAGCACCCTCGCCTTCTCTGTATATTCACATCATCCTATATGCCAAAACATGTCCGTCGTGTCATCCTTGGTAACGTGCACCACATGGGTCTACTCGGATAATGACCATTGAAAAAAGAATTTGGACGATCCATCGGGAGCTAAGCTGCCACGGCTATCCTGATCAGTTCATCGCTAAAACTCTAAACTGAGAAGCGTTGCTCTTTGAGCCAAGCTCACAGAACAACATGACAACCTGCACATGTGCAGCCATACCTTATGTATCAGCGAGGCTCTTTCAAGCGTATTTTCAAAATATAATTTGCACATTGTGCATGTCCCAATCAACAAGCTCGAAAACCACCTTGTTAATGTAAAAAATAGGCTGCGGCGTGTCTCATTCCCAAGAGTCGCAAATAAGATACCATTTGCTGATTACGGTCAAGTGTACAATGGAGAAACAGGGAAGTTCACCCGACACCCCAGGAAGCACAAGCATGACGTCACCAATAACAGCCACACGACAAATGGCATTACCGACGATGTGCATGAACATAATCACGTCACTGACTGGGACAACGCCGCTGTCATCGCTAAGTAAAAGAACATGTAATCTCACCAGCTCCTAGAATCTCTCATCATCCAGTCAACGCCAGCCACAATGAGCGTGACAGCAGGGACTATGCCTGCTATCTACGCACTCTCGTTACCTCACCTACTGGCTTTATAATAGATGACTACTAGTCCAGCTCAGTGAACAAGAAACCCATATCCAGCTTCAAAACATCAGATCATCATCAGACTTGGTCGGAGACCGTGTTTCATCTCATTCAATGCCTGACCAGATGAACTTTCGTCAAACTCTTAAAAACATGTTTCTTAAGGCACTTGGGCTTAACAAAAACTGGAAAAAAAAAACAATAAAAAAACTGAAACACCAAAATTCTATTTGGAAGATGCAACTGTTTAAACAAACAGAGTTATTTTCACATATTTTTGAACAGTTTCAGCAATGGAAGTAACTTATCACCATTTGGAGTATACTTTGGAGCAAGAAAAGTACTGCTTTGGAGTAGTCGTAAGTGTTTTCGTAGCGAAAAATATGCTAGTTTGGAGCAGCTATTGGTGCAGGATGATGATGATGTGTGGTGTCTATGGCGAAAGGGCCATTTGATGGCTTAAGAGTGCTAGGTCATGAGACAAGTGATGCGAACAATGATTATGATAGGTGGCTGTAAAAGGCCTTTAAAAATCCTCGCGTTGACACTGGTAAAAACATAGAAGCGTTAAAATCATGACATTGACGTGAAATATGTGCAGTGAGAGTGAATGGCAAAACGTCGTGATAGTCAAAATATGATGGAAATGTAGCCACCGCAGCAGCGACCTCTCTTCAGAGGTCGTGCTACGGAGCGCCTGGGTATATGCCATTAAAAGGACACTAAACTAAAATAACAATTTACGTCACTGTGAAAGCTCAATTCATGACAACATCTTAAATGACAATATTATCAACAACAGAGCCCTACTTACCAAGAAATCAAGACAAATGCACAAAAATATATGCGCCGCACTAGGACATTCTCAAAATGATACTGATCACGTCAGACAAACCACCTAAATTAATCACTAGTAATCGATCTAGCAGCACTAAATGAAGAACCTTTCGTGCATCAAAAGACGATATAAAATGCTACTTGTTCGTTTTTGTTTGGTTCATAGAAAAAAGAACCACCGGACATTACTGTGAAAAATGGTGCGAGTGGTTCAAAAATTCAATTTTTGTATGGTTACACTGGACAGGTTGTACCATCTAGCGGGGCGCAGTTGAACCAAAAACACGTCTGCCATCTCAGAGCTAATAGCAGGAAATTGATCAGTGGCCATTGTTGCTGCTGTGGCTCCTGCTGCTTTCGTTTTGGCTACTAGTGTCAGCGACCGCACAGTGAAGCCGGACAGCGTTGGGCACGGCAAAGTGACATGAGTCGGACCGCTTTTTGAGGCAGGTAATTTGAAGTGCGCTAATCCGATTCGGACAACTAAAACGTGATTTTTTTTTACAAATAAGCCCTTCTTGGCACAAAAGCAAAAGTAACACTACGAGGTTTCTGGACCACTATCTTAACAACGACTTCATAGTTGCCTTTAGTGTGCTTTTTAAGAGTATCCACATCTGTTGAAAATGCCAGCAATTATTTATGTGTGAAAAGGGGTTCTCTACCGATGAACATTGATGAGTGCAAGGGTATCTGTTGTCGGTAGGGCAATAAAAAGTGCTTTTTTCTGGGAGCATCTAAACAGCTGCATAGGACACGCCAGTGCGAGGCTTTGAAGCATGTCAAAAATTCTGGGCAAGTGTACTTGTGTTGGAGTTTAAAGAAGTGCATACGGATATATGCAGTAGGTGCATGTTTAGTGCCATCCACGAAAAATAGATCTCAGTCTATAACCTGCCACTGCCACAGTGGTGGATATACTGTACTGCTGGCGCCATCAATCAGTGTTCTACAAGTGGCACGGCTGTTTCCTCGGCGAGCCTTCTGACACGGAGTGAGTAGGACTGTCTCAGCGAAGGACGGTTGTTGAAGACAAAATTGGACAACTCATAAATTCTGGAGTGAGTGGGATCTTTCTCATCTGCGTTAACCCTGGAATAGTATGTAAAAGACATGTAACAGCGACCATTCATTTGATTCTACGTACAGGCCCTCTACGGGGCTAGTTCGAAAAGCACCCGTAGAAAGGCGAACGCCTAGATGGTGGATAGGGTCGAGCATCTTCAAGGCTGATGGTGTCGCAGACTGATAGGTTATAGCACCGTAACCTAGGCACGTGTGTACAAGGCTTTTATATAAATTCATCAGACATTTGCTGTCACTACGCCACGTAGTGCGCGACAACTCTTTCAAAATATTCGAAGTTTTTTAAGCACTTGTCTTTTAAATACTTGATGTGTGGGATGAAGGTTAGTTTAGTGTCTAATATGAGTCCAAGAAACACATGCTAAGTCTTCAGAGACAGATGCTGACCATGCAAGTCAATGTCGGGGTAGGGATGGAGGCCCCTTTTTCGGCAGAACAAGATCCAAGTGCTCTTTTGCACGTTGTTTAAAAACAATTCTCATCTGCCAATTAAAAAAATCTTTTAGAAACCTAGTTGGACCTGACGTTCGCATATTTAAAGGTTGCACCATTTAAAACCAGCCTGTACATCATCGTCATATGTGCAGTAAAGAATACTGCGTGAGACAAGCGCAGAGTATTCATTTTGACTATGAAAAGCGTACTACTCAATACATCTCCTTGTGGCACTACTGTTTCTTGGACAAATATTCGAGATACGATTGTGCCCACCTAAACGGAATGTCCGGTTCGACAGATTGCTTTCAATGATTGTTAACATTCTACCCCTCCCATCTAAATGTGACAGGTCTCCAAGTATGTCAAAGCGCCATGTAGTAACGTAAGCCTTTTCCATATCGAGGAACACAGAGAGAAAAATTTGCTTGTAAACAAAAGCGCCGCAAATTTGTTCCTCAATACCAATAAGGTGATCAGTGGTAGACCTAGCCTCTCGATACCCACACTGTTGTAGGTCAAGTAGACTATTAGTCTCAAGGCAGTGCATCCCCAGTCACCTGTTCATCATTTTCTCAAAGACCTTGCAAAGACAAGTAGTTAATGCTATTGAACTGTAGCTAGAAACTAAAGATGGGTTCTGGTCTTGTTTTAGTATCGGGATAAAAATGGCTTCCTTCCAGGCTGAGGGTAGCTCGCCAGAGAACCATATCGCGTGATATAGAGAGAGTGGCTTTTTGTCTTACAGTAATCAGGTACTTCAACATTTCATAAGCCCCACGGTTCAACTCTTGGGCAGACTTATTGTAGCAGGTAAGTGAGGCTTGTAGTTCGGCCAAACGATATTGTTCATTGTAGCCTCGTGTGTCATAGATTTTCGTTCTAATCTGTTTTTCTATTCTGGTTTTGTATCATTGGAACGCTTCAGTATAATGCAATGAGCTGGAGACCTGTTCGAAGTGCGCCTCGAGAGTGTTCGCCTGGTCTTCCAAACTCTCGTCCTGTGTGTTCATTAGAGGAAGTGAGTGTGCTTGTCGCCCTACCACTTTATCAACCATGTTCCAGACTCTTGTCTAATCTGTGTATGAATTAATGTCCGGTAAAAATTTATGCCAACTTTCCCTTCTCACCTGTTGGCGCGTTCTCCTGCCTTGCGACTTAATTCTCTTAAAGGGACACTGAATTGAAATAATTTACCTCAAAGTGAAAGCTGGATACATGACAAGACATAAAGTGGCAATATTATCAACAGCAGTGCCCTGCTTACCGAGAAATAAAGGCAAACACACAAGAATACATGCGCCGCACTAGGACATTCTCAAAATGATCCAGATGTCGTCAGACGAACCGCCTACAATTAATCACTAGTAATTGATCTAGCTGCACTACATAAAGAACCTTTCGTGCATCAAGAGACCCAATTATATGCTGCTTGTTTGTTTCTGCTTGATTCATGGAAAAAAGAACCGCCGCACGTTACTATGGGGGAATGGCGTGAGTGGTTCAAGAATTCAATTTTCGCGTGGTTAAACTGGACAGGTCGTGCCATTTAGCTGGGCCCAGTTGAACCACAACACGTCTGCCATTTCGGAGCCAATGGCAGGAAATTTATCAATGGTCGTTGTTGCTACTGTGGCTTTGCTGCTTTCATTCTGCTGCTACTAGTGTCAGCGGCCGCGCAGTAAAGCCAGTGATGGCAAATTTGCATTGCACTCGCACTCCATCCCGCCTGCAAGCTACGCCAACAATCTCAAACACGACTACGCTACTGCACTCCCTGGCCGCCTCTGACAAAAAAATGGGCCCCTACCCAGAGTGCATGGTGTTGCTGTTGTTCATGCAAGCTCCCTATATTGCCTTTTCAGCTTTCTAGTTTTGACATTTGAGTAACAATCATAATCACTTATAAGTACTTAAGCCAATGAATGTTTAACAGTTTGTCCTGCTCCATGATGAACTTGTGTAAACATCAGTATCACTGGTGACATACACAGACACCATAGTGTAACAAGACAAAAGCAAAACAAGGAGTGGTGAGTGGTCCGGAAAACAAGACATCAATAATATTGGCAGAGTACTGCTAAGAGCTGCTAAGCCCTGCTAAGTACCTTCAATTAAGGTGCTTAGAAGTGGCAGTTATTTGACAATTATATAGCAATATAGTCACCTAATATTAGTTTAAATGCCAACTGTTATTGCTAAAATACAAATGAGAAAGCTCTTCTTGAGCATCAAATGGCCAACTAATCAGTATGATGCTGCATGTAGCCGTATACTCAAAGTAACAGCGCACTAATTTTTATCCTGCCTATATTCTTCAGCCCTATGGAAAGCCCTCTAAAAGACGCGTAAAGACCCCCCCCCCCCACCAAACTAAGAAAACGTAAAAAGAAAATGCACTGGGTTATGTTACGTCCAAAAAATCAAATTCGCCAGTCAAGCATCTGTTCTACTAATAAATGTTGATTTTGCTTTTTTGGACGTAACATAACCCAGTGCATTTTCTTTTCACCTTTTCTCTCTTTTTTTTTTTTGAGGGCTTTACACGCGTTTGTTTCCGATTGTGTGCCATCGATTATGGGAGTGGTTTTTTGGTTATCACGATGGTGGGGGGGGGGGGGCGAAATAACGTACATGCGTGTTATGCATATATTAGTGTTCGCTTCGAAATAAAATTTTCAGTTGCTAGTAAGTGCTTGTCTCTGTCCTCTCTGAGCGTGTGTATTTCTTTAGCGCTTGTTTCATCATGAACTTACACCAATATGCCCAACTGGCAGTCATCCTAAATGTCATTACTTTATCTCCCTCTCTTTCTTATCTTGAGAAATGATAGGCATTTTTGCATGACCGTTCGATGGCCCACGATGGCAACACCAACGAGCAGTTCGAAACAACTGTGGAATTTAGATTACGCAGCCAAAACAGCGACTGACATAGCAACGATACGGACATAATCAGCTGTCCACAATAAATATGTACCTCGATCTACTGACGCAGTTTTTTTTTAGATGCGGTACGGTCACGGGGAACCGATCGTCTACTGGCTAATGGCTAGTTGCGTGCAGCACTTCGCCTGCTTGGCGCACATACAATGCCGAGCCATTTGTGCCCACTTCCCTTGAAACCGTGCCCAGACATGGCAAGAAACCGATTGAGTTAACGCAAATGACACAAGCTTTCTTCAAGCAATGCTCTAGCAGTCCTGGCGGAAGACGGAGGCGCGTTTGGGCTGTCACCTCATGGAAAGCGTGTGCCACGCTTGCCGTCTCAGTGCCAGTGATCCACAACGCTCAACTCTGTAACAATTAGCTGCATCTTCGTTTCTGCAAAGCGGTGCACGCTGAACACGGTCCGCACAATTGAGGCGGCAGTGATAGGGGCTTCAGCGCTCTCAGGTAGTCTCCTAAAGCGGCGCTGCGTCACACACATTGCTTTTTATCGGATATGTCATACTGGCACACTTTTTGGTAGTCGCCACATCCTCTTCATTCTTTGCCAACGGTTACTAGAAAAGGCACCACCGCAATCGCGAGGAAGTCAGAATAATTGATCAGCTGATTCCGTGCTTTTGCAGCAGTGCAAGTGTACAATATGGCAACCATCACGTAATCACCACCTGCAGGTGTTGCACGTTTCCCATATATGCAGTATTATTTCAAACGTGACAAGCAGTAGTATGAATTGCATTAGTCAATCCAAATGGCACCTGCTGATATCCCGTGTTGATGTGCTATGCAGTGAAGGTAGGCAGAGAAAAACTTTACACAACCTTGTGATTGCTCAGAATTTTTTTTTTCCACTGAGAACAAAAATTATTCTTTTAGACCTTTGTGCATATTATGCCAACAAGAGCATGTAATACAACATATAAGCCATATTTTAACTCTGTAAAATTGTAGATATAAATTTGTAATATTGGTCAAAATGCTACTTTGTGCTATTTTATAACAATATAGTGACAATATAACTAATTGGTTCTCGCTCCCACAGTATTTATTGATATATCATGTATGAACTTACGAAGCCCACTATGTGAATATATCATACAAAATCTGTGCTTTTTCTCAAGAAGTAAATGTGCGTCACTGTGGGATTTTTCATCAGAAAGAAAAATGAAAATTGAAGAGAAAAACTTTTATTATTAAGTGGCCATTCAGTGGCTGTGAGAGATGGTACCTTATTTCAGGAAAAGTGAATAAACAATCATAGTGATACAAGATCGATGTCTAAAAAGAAATGGTTTCATAGTAATGACTTTAACTGGTGATTTTATATAAATTATTTTGTGCAGCAGTTTTCTTTTATGTCCAAGGTTCGTTGTCCCCTCTGGCAACAATATTTTTTCAAAATATAACGCCTCAATAAATACTACTCACATGCACAGATACTAACACCCCCCTCAAGGTTATCAGAGGTGGTCAAAAATCTGCCTCGAAATGACTTCATACGAAATGACCCACATACACACACACTCTTCTAAATATAATGCAGCATGATAGAAAAAAAAGAAAGGAGGAATGTCATTACGTGTGAATGTCGTTACGCGAAGCACACCTAGTGCATATTGTTCTCAGTATACTGTATTAGCCGCTACAAATTTTTTGTTAATGAGATTAGGTTAATTAGTGATAGTTATGTTTCCCAGTTGAAAAGTACTCACCTAATCAATTAAATGTCCATGAGGCATATTTACACATGCTCAAATAACACCCAACTGTGCTGTTTTCAGCAACACATTATATGCTCATTTTTGCTGATGAAGAAAGCACACAAAATATGAATTACATGCGACTAGGCTTCCACCTGTAAAAGGTGGGAGTGTAGTCTTTGCTAGCTGCCTCACAGTGACCCTCTGTTTGAGGGCACTACTTTCTAACGTACACTAAAGCCCCGGAATGAAATAAAAATAATGGCATCTATTGTTTTTTTTTTTCTTCTCTCCTGTGCTTCCCCTCGGTGCTCCCATTGGCCGAACGCCATCATGTGCCCCTCGCGTGTGTTCTCTCTTGCTTGCCTTTTTTTTTCTTGGGTTCGAGCTCCATAGCGGTGCCTAACACGATGAGCTTCCCATGTGTGCAGCATGTTTCGCACCTCTTTTTTTTACTTATGCTGCGTGTTTTCAGTAGGCATGTGTTTGCCATTCCCTTTTGGTGCACTTGGGGTTACAGCGTATGTTAAACTAACAGCAAGCTACATTTTGAATCCCGTTTGAGAAGAGAGACGCGCCACGGTGGAAGATCTGTCTGCGTAGGACCTGCTGGGATGACATCAAACCACATAGATTCTGTAAGGTATGCAAGCATCTCTTCGCATTTCGCTTACATCGTTAGGTTTTATTCGTTCTAAGGGCCGCATATTCATTTTTGCGTTTATTTGTAATCATTGTCCGTAGCTCCCTTGAAGTAGTTTTCAAATGTGTTTCTGTTAACCACAGTGTATGATCCATACTTTTTAGCTCTACAAAACTTTTCGGCTAGTGCGCAAGGAGCCTTCCATGGCAACGCCAACATCCACCACATTTCGCTTTTTTTTTTTTGTACAGAAAACGCGGCACGCGTTTTCAGCTTTAAGTGCTTGTGTGCAATTGCCACATTCTTTGTCTAACCAATTCAGATTTTCTTCGCGGTGTCAGTTGCTTCGGGAAAGCGCTTTTTGTCTGCACGTCATCCCGCCGATAGATGTCCAGAGCTGCCAGCAGTCCGATAAAGGCTGCCGTGATGCGCGATTGTTTCTAGCCACCACCCAAGCGCAACATTTCGATGTCCTCTCACCCAGCAATGCAGCTCGCTGCAGTGATTCGGGCTGCCGATGTCAAAGCGCGAAAGGCATGCATGGCTGTGTAGATGTGGTGTGGAACTGTTCAGTGGCCCAAAGATTGAGGAGGTTCAAACACAGTTCTCAATGAAGTTTTTCAGTCTGTTCAATGTCCTCTCATGTTTCGGCAGTCAGTAATAATTTCACAGAAAAAAAATCTCACCGAAATACTAGCTGACGAGCGCGAGTGCTTCGCGACAACATCGTTGAACGCGGAGAACATCTGCTAGCTATGCACGGCGTAGGTAGAGTCATGGTTGAAAGAAGAGAGAGTGAACGTCGACAAAGGAGAAATAGTTGTCATTACTTTTATTTTATTCAGGGGCTTTATGCACACTGCAGTCTAGTCCCAAGTCATTTTCAAATTTTGTGGGCTTTCCTTATTAGCGAAAAAAAAAAAATGAGGATGTTGTTGAAAATAGCGTAGTTAGATGTTATTAAAACACGGCTACACGACCCATTGACATTTTATTGATTATGTGAGTACTTGTATGTAGAGTTAGAAATCTAATCAGGACTAATTAACTTCACTAACAAAAAGTTACTAGTGGCTTCTACAATATACTTGAAACAATATGCAATAAGAGAGCTTCATTGAGAGAGCTTCAATTGTGCTGCGTGGTATTTGGAACACCCTGTATATATGCGCATAGCTAACACTGTGTGTGTGTGTGTGTGTGTGTGTGTGTGTGTGTGTATAATTGATTTTTTTGAAAAACTGGTAATTTTTGCAGTAAAAAAAAAACTATGGTGAACTATGGTGCATTAACTTTGTCCTTTTCAGATGTACAACTAATTGATTAATATGTGGGGTTTTGATTGATATGTAGTGCTTAACGTCCCAAAACCACCATATGATTATGAGAGACGCCGTAGTGGAGGGCTCCGGAAATTTCGACCACCTGGGGCTCTTTAACGTGCACCCAAATCTGTGTACACGGGCCCACAACATTTCCGCCTCCATCGGAAATGCAGCCGCCGCAGCCGGGATTCGAACCCGCGACGTGCGGGTCAGCAGCCGAGTACCTTAGCCACTAGACCACCGCGGCGGGGCAATATGTGGGGTTTAACGTACCAATCAGATGTACCACTAGTTGCATCAAAATGTAGCATAGCGTTAACATAGATAAACAAGAAAATGACAAGTGCTAGGTTTTTTTTATAGAAGCCATGTTGACATACTAATTGTAGTTTATGGGATCATGATAACAATTTTCATTCATTACTAAGCTACACAGTCATCTTGACATGTATGTTTTCTTTTTTTTTTTACTGACAGCTTCTGTTCAGGCTGCCAGATATGCTTCCTACAGTCACTAAATTACATTGTCTTATCTTATTGCAACAAACTTTTGTAAAGTTGTTATTGTAGCTATTGCTAGGAGGGAAAAAAAATAATTCCCTGTATTTAAAATATCATGAGGATATTCTGTGTCCAGTTCAGGATTAAGGGCTTCCCAAATTTTTCATTTCACTTCTCTTGCGTAAGCTCATTACATTATATGACTGCACATAGTTATTTTCATTACCCCACCTCCTTCACTGCCAGCCTTAGTTGTTTTTCAGCCCTCTGAATCTATACCACCATCAACTAACCATAGGTTATCTGTCCCTTCACTTAATATATATATATATATATATATATATATATTGACCCAGATCAACTCCTTTTTTTATACCCTAGCCTAAAGCATCTTCTGAATGCAATGCAAAAAAAAAAAAAGAGAACAAATGTGTAGTATTAGGCACTTCATTCTGCCACCCACAAAAAATAAGAACTACTACATCCAAACTTGTATAATAAAAAAATACTACATAAATAAAGGCATACATAATGCATTCCCACAGGAGTTGGCACCATCAGTTGGGATGCTGCTACCATTACTGACCTTACAAAGCTGTGTGCCTCCTGTACTGCAAGGTATACACTAACATAAACTCACAGTCAAGGCAACAGGATCAGTGGTCAATTACCCCATAATGTTCAAACTTTAGAACATACCACCTCTTGCTATATACCACTTTTTTATATGTATAAACACACCTAAAAGTACATATAAGACAAATTTTATTAAGAACTGTCAGTGACAGAAAATATGGTTGCAATTTCTCAAGTTCTCAAGGTGACTAACATTACCAGAAAAAGAAACTTAAATATAGCTAAAATTTGCTAATTATAGTTTATTAGATTATTTTCCAGCACATTGCATGCAATTTGAAAATCGTTACCTGTGAATTCACGAAACTTATTCACAATGAACTAAGTACCAGGGCGACATCAGTTTCAAGATATTAATTCCAAATGTGAATGGCAAATTACATGGGTGCAGTGATGAAAGTGTCTCTTTACTTTTTGGTGCATACTTTGGAGCAGGAAAGGCTAGTTGAAAGCAGCTATTGGTGTTTTTAGGAGTAGATATTAAATTTGCCACACATTAGTTGCGAGTTCAGAGCACTGTTGAAGCATCTCATAAACATTATATTTCTTATGAAATATATTTTTCAAGCAATAATCAATGTAAATATCATGAAGCAAACAAAGGTAGGTAATCAAAAATGTGCTGTGAAATGAGCCAAGATTTCAAATACTACTATTTGTGGCAGAAATCAAATCGGAAAAGCCAAGGTGATTTTAAAAGTAACCACAGTCCCGTATAACTGTGGCCAAATAAGCAGTAGACAATCGGTATGAGATGAAATCAATACTGCCCATTTTCCCATTCCACCAAAGTAGCCTACATGTCTAGCTGAGGGGAAAAAAAAAGTCAAATGAGCTATATGCTTAATATGCCAGTTCTTGTAGCACAAATGAGATCAAAGCCGATAATGCTGCCCAGTAACAGCACTCTGGGACAATAGCACACAGATTCTTTTCAGTTTCTTTAAGACGTTATGAGTCAATCAAGCGGTAAAAGTTCATCATTTTAATTCTCTTAGTGTCACTTCAGAGCAGGTAAAAATTACTTTGGAGCAGCATTTCTCTTTTGGAGCAATTGGAGCAGCACTTCCATCACTGTAGGTGCAGTTACCTGTCTGCTTAAATGCACAAAACGACATGTTGTGACGAAATAAGTAGAACGGTGAGTTTTACTAAAAGCTTGATAGTTTACACATTCAAATCCACATTAGTAGACTTCATTCTAAGTGTATATGCCTCAAACACCCACCAGCTACAATTGATTGCAATATGCACTATAGGATAACCAATAATTTTTTTTTAAATTATGCAGTTCTTAGTAATAAAATAAGTATACAGACATGATGGATGTATGTGAGCAGGCCAACAGTTCATATATGAGAAATATTGGAGACTGATAATAAAGAGGATATGCTTATGATACACCTCATATGAGGTTTTGTTACTTTGCAAGAAAGAATTGAGAACTTTTTGCCTAGTGCACAACATATTCAGTAAGGACCTTAATCTATCACAAATTGACAAGTGAATACAGGCATGCTTTTTTTGTCTTTCTTACTTTTTATATGGACATGCCCTTCAGCACCAGTGAACACAAGATTTTTACAGGAAATCTTACCCAGATATTAGAAGCTTTCTCTTTTAACACACTTTACCTAAGATGATGTGTGCCATTGCAAATCAGTAGCAAACAAAATTTTCAAGCATAGTCAGGAAGGAGCAAAACGAAAACTGCCTTTCAATAAGACGAGGTACAGAATGCCAACCTTCACAAGATGTGCAAATATGCAAACAAAGCTTTAAAATAGCTATGAAGTTGACAACAAACAACAAGCTTATACAATTGCCCATAAAAACTGATCAGAATCTCAACAAAACTATCAAACGTGTTGAGTATCTAGGAAGTTCTAGTGAGCATCAGACGGCGTACTAACCACCGTGACACAGTAATGTACGGGAGGATTTTCAATAAACGAGACCAAGTATGCAAGTTTCAACAGTCATCAGAAGCGCCACTTAACTTCTAATTACGAAGCACATTTTCGGGCAAGTCTATACTAACCTTGGCGGCTATCAATCAGTTTCATAGCTGGGTTCATTAGGTTTTCATTGCTTGGGCACGTACGCTACTTTCTAAATATAACGTGCGTACCCAAGAGGCGAGCGTATGACGCACGCGCAGTGGCAGCAAAGGCTAACGCAAAACTTTGGGTACCCTATTCTTAAAGTGCCTAATAAATTGTTACAGACATTGAACACAAGCTTGGGTGTGTTCAATATCTGCGAAGTTTCGCTTTCGATAGGCAATCACGCCTTGACACCACCACTACCCGGTATTCAGTTTCTAAAATCCCTTAAGTCGAGCAATAAAATAAGTGCACGCAAACCGATGAGAACTAATCAGACCTGAAGCTAATAGGCTAACAGCAACGTTAATGTTCACACTGAAGCGCAAGTGAATCGTTCACATTGGAACATCACAGCAAGAGAAAAATTATATACATTACTGGATTATCCAGTACCCCGTGTACCAAGTGAACATCGGTCGGACACTATTGCCGAGCAGTTTTTTTTTTTTTTTGGCAATACTGGCGCTCTTACAATTAGGCCTTAATGAACACGTTGAAACATAGCCGCGTGGCCAGCAGGTAAGCGACGACTGGTCGAAGCAAGTGCCTGGGGTCACCCAAGGTGTGGCTCGAAAAAATTGGGGCCCGGGCTCTGCGAGTTGCTAACGCCCCTCACCTCCACACAACACACGGCAGCTAAAAAACAAACAGGGATGCTTGTTTTCGGACATGTGAGCCTGGGCGATGACCGGGCTAACTGGTGGCTGTACTTGAAAACGGTCGTCGAATCGCACGTGTTTTTCCCAGCCGAGGACCGCCCAAGTACAGATACACAACATGCGCCAACAAGGACGCGGAACGTGAGCTCTTTTCATTTCATTTTTAGGCCTGTGTAACAGACGGCAGTAAAAATCTAGTGACGGCAAAATCCCTCGCTCAGCAATCCTAAACTGTGCGTACAGCCACTCTTCGACAAGCCGCATCATAATTATCACGTGATTCACAACGCGAACTAGCATTGAGAGCAATTACGGACAGCCCAATTATCACGCGTAACAAGCGCAAGCCTGATGGGTCAACATTCTAATTTAGCTTCAAAAGCCTCCACTCACCCAAGGATTCCTGGACGAACGTGTCTCAGCTCACTTCTCCACGGCGTGCCGCCATATTGACTGATCAAGTGTTGGTTCTTATAGAGAGCGTAAGTGCTTGCACGATTCTCCCTTTTCCGCTTCGTGGGATTGTAGAACTTGTCTGCACCACCTGTCAGTTCGTTCTGTCCGTTGACGTTGTTCATCACCTCTGTAACGCTTCCTGTGGCACTGTTAAGGGGAATATAGTCGGGAGCACGGAGATTCGAGTTGTTGAGATCCATAGTTTCTAAGCCTTGCTGCGTTTCCCAGATGGAGTTCCACAGTCGTAGAGCCGGCCCGTAATGTTCAGGCTGATACCAGCCAATACTAGGATCCATCCACTGCACCAAACACACAGTGCTTACAGAGATGCCCACCCCGTGCTTCTCGAACACTGATTGCTACGAGAAGAACGAGGGAGGGAGCGTTTAAAAAAAAGGGGGGGGGAACTCTGCAGCGGGGGGTGGGGGGCACCGAATTGCACTAGATCGCCGACACGACCAATACACACGCCGTTCAGAAAGGCAAGAAAGGCAAGCCCCCTACAACGGCGCATGCGTGCGGACGCGCATGCAAGGTGCATGCGCCAGTTATTCACGACCGCACGTTTACGCGTAGTAGAAAAAGAAGTGTTTAAAAAAACTAAAATAACGTTAAATATCTACTTCATTAGTAAAGTGATTCAGTTGTCACAATTTGTTACGCAGTTCTCAACGGTTTCAGCCGGTCAATTTTTTTTTTACTCGAGCGTTGTCAACAATGGATCTTTACAAATAAATTCTACCTATGTCCTACCTCTATTCGATCTCTTGCACCTCCGCGTTAAAATGTAGTTCTTCGACAAATTTTACGCATTCGTACAAATCAGAATGTGAAGTCAAAAGTAAAAATTCATGCGTATTTTTACGAACTGGTAGTGGCGCAAATGGACTAGCAATACGTTACGCATCTTAGATTATTCGATTGCCTAGTGTGCATCCATGTGTCGCGCCAGCGGCAGAAGCGCTGTTTAATTCCTCCGGCCAACGTGGTCGAGTAGCTGGTGGGCCAGGCTTGGCGTACTGTACTACACGTGTGTGAAGTCGATCTGCGTCGTTCGTGAACATGCCGAAAACCAAGAGGTCGGAAACGAACGATACTTACGATGAGGACAGCTTCAGCGGTCGTGTCACGAAGAAAGCGAAGAAGGCGAAAGTAGATGATGACGCTGCGCACGCTGCGCGAGACAGCATGGATGGCTCCGCACGTGCCCACGAAAATGGTGATGTGGATTCTCCTGACTTACGAAGAAAAGTTGGCCTTTGTCAATCCCATCTCAAAGCCAATGGCCTCGAAGAAGTTCACAAAAAAGTTGTTCAAGCTGGCTAAGAAGGCTTCGAAGCACAAAGGTCATGTTTATTGTGGATTAAAAATAGTGCAAACCATGATCCGCAAGGGCCAAACCGGCGTGGTGCTGTTGGCGGGAGATGTGTTCCCGATCGACATATGCTGCCACATCCCTGCCGTTTGTGAAGAGAAAGGCCTGCCTTACATCTGGATGCCGTCTCGGCAAGATCTGGGTACAGCGCTTGGAAAGAAAAGAATGGTGATTGCGTGCATGGTGAAAGAGCACGACGACTACAAAGAGTTGATGGAGGAATGTGCTCAAGTGATTCAAGAGGAGTACGCTCGGGTTTAAAACTGGCATTACGAGAGCTTTGGGACACACGCATGAACTTTCCATTCAATGAATTCTTATCATTCGTTCGCTTTTCGCAAAAATTGATTGTGCTGGCTACCGCTACTGGCCTCATCCTTGTTCGCTCATGTAATGCATGGATGCGTTCCCATGGTAAATTGTGATGTGTTCACTTTGTTATCGTGCGTGAAATATCATATTGTGGTTACGTTGCGGTGTAGTCGACATTCAGCGTGCGTGTAGCATGTGCTCGCTTCCAGTCGGACATTGGTGTCGACCGTCATACGCCACTGATGCTTAACATTTCTAACACTGGAACCAGTGTTTGGCGTGCTTTTTAAGAAATTTGTAATTTAGTGACGTGATACTTGATTTATTGGTTAGCAGTATGCATTGTACTTGCTGTTGTGTGTTGCCTGTGTATAAAGCACTAATAATAAACAAATCATTGGAACGTTTGATATGCTGACAGCTCATGTGTGTATGCATATTTTCAGGCCTAATTAATGTTTCTAACATATGTAGTCATCATTTCTGTAATTGAATTATGAATTTAATGAGTTTTGCACAAACCGCTGCATATAACAGCCGTGCCAATAACTAAACGAGGTCACGTTTGCAGGGTTACCAGATGGTGAAAGCCTCAAACAGCCAAATTCGACGTCGCAATAGCCCTAACGTAGCCGAATAAACTTGAAGTAGCCCTAAAATAGCCCAAATCAGTCGTTCTTGTGGGAATTCTGTGTACTTATAGGATTACTTTTGCATAAAACTTTCCGCCTATTAGTTTGTAAATAAGCAAAGTAGGGCGCTTAGTAACTGGCAGCCTAAATAGTGCTTTTGCTTTTTTTTTTGCTGCCGTATGAGTGAAATAGTATCATGTAATGTGTTTTTGTTATCCACAATGGGGGGTTTGCTCATGTGGAATATCAAAAAGTTTATTGTCTAAAAACAAAACTTTCCCCGGAAAACAATGTACACTGAAAGTTTATTTACATGCAGATACTGCAAAAAATTCACAAGACCTTTAGTGTGTACATCATATGCAGGAGTTAATGTTAATGAAGACTGATCACATGTAACTTAGTAGCGAAAGGTGAAGCTCCGTGATTTATGAGCTCTTGTGGACCTTTCCCCATGAATATGGCCTGTCTAGTAAGTGGCTTGCACCACTGCGACGATGAAAAGCCAGATGCCGAGCTTGCACAATTTATTCCATGGCAAAGAGAGAGACTGCATTACAGCACTTAGCTGCGACATGACAATTGAGGCGTGCAAAGTAATGTCCTCAAGCTGAGACTTGAAACTCACCATCACCACTTGAGAAGCACGAATAAATGCACCAAAATTTAACAGTGAAGCAGCGTCTTCAAAGGAGAGTAAAGAGCATGAAGCGAAACAGAGCACACCCCCCCTTCCTCTACGCAAAGTGAATATGAATTTTCCCCGCACTTGTGCAGTTTTTGGCCCTGCTGCTGTTTCAAAAATCAACCTGGCGAGGTGCCGATAGGGTGGCTGGAATAGCCCCCCTTCTCGCCATTCTAGTTTCGATGTCCCTAAAAATTTGTGAAGTACCACGCCCAAATGCAGCGGTTTTAGGCACGCCGTTGCCTTCGTGTAAACACTCGAAATTAATTTCTGAGTCGACAGCAATGTAGCCCAAAAATATCTATATAGCCAAAGAGAAAAATATGACGCCAACTTGAAAATAAAATAGCCAAATTGGGCTATTAATAGCCCAATCTGGTAACCCTGAAGATTTGGTGGCATTACACTTGCCTGTAACACTCATTCCAACTATGGCAGCGAATAATACTGCCAGCTGGGGTAAAGCGTCAACACAGTGTATAACGGGGAAAGTGGAATGAAAGGGTAGGTAAAGAAAAGGAAAAGGAGGACAGAAAGACGTGGAGACTGTGATGTCCGGGCTCGCACTCGTGTGCAGCCGCCGTTTTCTGCAGATTAATTTTAAGGCCCACCTTTCTGCTTTCCTTGTCTAACTCCGTAATTATGAGTTGCAATTCGTACCCTGAGTTACTTAGCAATGCAATGTCATCGGCAAAGCGTAGGTTACTAAGGTACTCTCCATTAACTCTTATGCCTAACTGTTCCCATTCTAGGCCTCTGAAAACCTCCTGTAAACACGCGGTAAACAGCATTGGGGAGATTGTATCTCCGTGCCTGACACCCTTCTTGATTAGCATTCAGTTGCTTTCATTATGGAGTACAATAGCAGCAGTTGATCCCCTGCAGATTTCTTCCAGGATGTTTATATATGCTTCATCGATGCCCTTTTTCCGCAGTGTCTGCATCACTGCTGATATTTCTACTGAATCAAACGCCTTGTCGTAATCTATGAAGGCTATGTATAGTGGTTGGCTATACTCTGAGCATTTCTCTATTACCTGATTGATAGTATGAATGTGGTCGATTGTTGAGTAGCCTGTTCGAAATCCTGCTTGTTCCTTTGGTTGATTGAATTCTAATGTTTTCTTAACTCTGTTAGCAATTACCTTTGTAAATAGCTTGTATACTATGGAGCGCAAGCTGATCGGCCTGTAATTTTTCAAGTCCTTGTCATCTCTTTTCTCATGTGTTAGGATGATGTTAGCATTCTTCCAAGACTCTGGTACTCTTCCCGTAAAGAGACACCTCATAAACAGGGTGGCTAATTTTTCTAACACAATCTGTCCTCCATTTTTCAGCAGATCTGATGTTACCTGATCCTCACCAGCAGCTTTGCCTCTTTGCGTGCTCTCCAAAGCTTTTCTGACTTCTTCTATCATTACTGGTGGGATGTCATCAGGGTTACTGCTAGTTCTTATAGTATTAAGGTCGTGGTTGTCCCGGCTACTGTACAGATCTCTGTAAAACTCCTCCGCTATTTTAACTATCCTATCCATATTGGTAGTTATTTTGCCTTCTTTGTCCCTCAGTGCATACATCCGATTTTCGCCTATCCCATGTTTCCTCGTCACTGCTATGACGCTTCCTCCATTTTTCAGAGCGTGTTCAATTCTCTCCATGTTATACTTTCTTACATCGGATACCTTATGCTAATTAATCAACTTCGAAAGCTCTGCCAGTTCTATTTTGTCTGTTGTACTTGAGACTTTCATGCTTTGATGCTTCTTGATGAGATTTTTCGCTTCCTGGGAAAGCTTGCCAGTGTCCTGTCTAACTACCGAGCCTCCAATTTCCACTGCACACTCCGTAATGATACTCGTCAGATTATCATTCATTATATCTACGCTCAGGTTGGTTTCCTCAATAAGAGCCGAGTACCTGTTCTGAAGCGAGACTCTGAGCTCATTGATTGCGTATCAGTTTCTGTCGTACCTTCTTCAAGCCTAGGCGAATACGAGACCGTACTATTCTATGGTGACTGTATCGTACCTTGCCAACCACTTCCACATCCTGCACGATGCCTGGGTGTGCACTCATTATAAAGTCTATTTTGTTCTTATTTTCGCCATTAGGGCTTCTCCATGTCCACTTACGATTTCCTCATTTTCAGTAGAAGGTATTCAAAATCTGTAAGTTATTGCGTTCTGCGAATTCTACTAGTAGCTCTCCTCTGGCATTTCTAGTACCGATGCCATTATCTCCCGCTGCCTGGTCTCCAGCCTGCTTCTTCCCTACTTTTGCATTAAAGTCTCCCTCCCATCAGACTCCCATCAAAACCACACAATGGGTACCAACTATCAACTGAAGAGAGCATTGCCAAGACACTCACGCACCAATGTCTATGACACAACATGTACAAGAGGAACCAATAAGAGTAAAAAGCACATCTATAATTAAACAACAAACTAGCCTATCCTTTCAGAGAATTGTAGTGCCCTTGCAGGCACACGTTAACTTACTGCCCAGTCTGCTCAACAAAACCCCGATCACAGGAATGTAGGACTGAACATGCTACCAAAATTTCACTCTGGACACACATTTTCATGTTCCCATCTTGACAGCTGCCTTTCTGAGCATTTAAACTCATGATTTGTTGGTAAGCCTTAGTGCAAGGCATACCCGACAGAAACCTGAATATTATAATGAGGCTATCTTCTTAAAGCACTTGGTGAGAGCTTGTTGCTGGAACAGTAAAGCTACTTTTCTACTTAAAACTCTGCTCTGCCCTCCTGACACCCTTGATATCCTATACAAGCTCTTCTCAAAAGCCAGCTCAGCTCCCTCAATTTCTTTTCCTTTGCATGGAAATTGCCAGACAACATAAACAGAGTAAGTTTCAGAGTCATAAACAAGCAACACTATTGCATTTTTTACTAGCTCTGTGAAACCCACTCTAAAATTCAGCAGTGGCTTTTCCAAGCTCTGGGCATACTTAAAAACATGTTACGAGGGAACAACATCATTAACAAGCTGACGAACTGGATCTAGCGCTTGCTTGTGTATGTTAACATTAAGCTAAGGCCTTGCTTTTTAAAAATAGGCATCACAAGCAAGACTAAATCTTTAAACTGGAAGTCAATTATAAAAGCTAGGTAATCATTCATGTAGTGAAACATTTAATGTTAGCCTGTGCATGCAGTCTTCCAGTGCACAGTTGTTGTAAAGGTAAATAGCACACAGAATGTGGCGACATTTCTGTTTTCTGCAAATAGTGCTTGCCATCAAAGCAAATGTACATAGAAACCAAGATAGAAGAATACAAGTCATGGGAATCCTATGCAGGGATATCACTTCTGAAGGCAAGTTTCGTGATTTCAAGTGGTGTTGCAATCATTGGAAATCAACAAAAGTTGTTTGTGAAGAAAGAATATATTTTCTATGCCAGTACTCGTCACAAATTCTGTACACACTACAAAATAGACCAATCCACACAAAGCACTCTCACTGTGTACTTTGACATAATGATAACATTATCGCTGAAAACCATAAACACCCATGCAACAGACTTCATGTGTGAAAATTGACTGCTACACTAAGCATTCATTATTGTTTTACCATAAAAAAAAATCAGTAATAGCTCGTAATGGTGGCACTCTGACACATTAAGTAGCCTCTGTATAGATCAGTGTTACACAGACAAAATGGGCATCACCACAAAATGCAGTTGCTAAATAAAAATGTGTAACATGATATCCGTATAAAAGCAGTGGCTGTAGAGAAGGAAATTTTTTCCCTGCAGTGATTTGCCAATGTAGTATTAACAGACGTGGTTAAATGTAGCCCTTAAGAAATAATCGTAGTAGCTGGCATTTGTTACATCTTTATCAATGTTTTTCATACCTTTTTTTTCCTTCCTAATAAAAGTTAGTGCAAGCCCGGCCACAGTGGTCTAGTGATTATGGCACTAAACGGCCAACCTTAAGTTCGCGGGATCGAAACCCAACTGCGGCGTCTGCATTTTCGAAGGGGGGCAAAAATGTTTGAGGTTCATGTGCTTACTCTATTCTTACAATAGCTTATATTCAAATTTATAATAAATGCACAACCATGGAAACAGCTCATCAACCTTGCTTTGTGTGTTCCCTTGTCTCTAATTTTCAGGAACAGTTTGGTAGTGAAGATAAGAGCAAAGGGGTGCAATCAGACTAAGAATTATATACTAGCCAACTGAGTAATTCAGAAGACACTGGATTTTACAGTTTTCCTCGAGAGATGTATGGTTTTAAACCAACTTCAATGTAACTTTCTTATTTAGTGTCCTACTGGGAATTCTAAAAATGCAGAAAGTGTGCATATTTTTTAAATAGTACTGTAATTCTTTTTTCTGCATACATTTGTTTTACACATAGGAAACAAAATAAACTTAGTACAACCACCATCAAATGATGACCAGGTCTAGTTTTGTCACTGTAGGCTCACACAACACCCCTATTTTATGAATGCCAGGCCGATTCAGCCGTTCACTACCCTCTCCTCTGGCATTTCCTGCTCTCGCCTATCACCTAGCCTTTGAATGCGCTTTATAGTCATGAGGAATGGGACCTCTCAATCAGTGCCTCACAACAGAAATCATATGAAGCAACTTTTTTTTTTAGTTGTGTACAGATCAGTGGGGTGACGCCTTGCATTCCACATGCTCACAATGTTGGCAGTCACGCTGGCTCTGTAAAAGATAAGCTGTTTCGAGATAGGGCGTGTTGGTAGCGCTATGGAGGCAACCAATCGGGAAGCATCATTGCTACTGAATGCTACTGCATGCGCTGTGCTGTGATGCGATGGCACATTGCTTCTAGACACAAAGGAGCACAAAGAAACAAATCTGACAGGCATATAATTTTGCAATGGGAAACATGACCCCAACTCTGGGGCAAAGTGCTCGGAAGCTCGTGCGCCGCAAGCAGCGCTACCAATCATGTAGCGTCGCATCACGACCACTCCCTGAACCAAAATGGACCGACAAGTCCCGTTGAGAAGCATGCGTTAGCACGGGCATTGAAAAAAACAAAGGTGTTGGCTCACAAAGTTCAAGCAAGGTTTCCAAAAGGCACTTTATTCTCACAGAATGAGGAGTTAATAAAAAAATATATTGGAGGATGAGCCTTAAGATGTTATCTGTTTTATCTTCAGTCTTCCGGGATACAAGCATTCAGCTTTATACTTTGATATTCTGCAGAGCAAGCAACTAGATGGCCATCTACATGAGGGAAACCCACCACGGTGGTCTAGTGATTATATTCTAACCTTGTTTCGACGTAAATGAAGAGTAGTCTTGCAATAGATACAATGTTAAAATTTGTTTAACAAATTTTTGGGTATAACGAATTTAGACTAGAACTAAACTGCCAACCTGAAGGTTGCGGGATGGAGTACCAGTTGTAAGGGCTGCATTTTCATGGGGGCAGAATGCTTGGGGCCCATGTACTTAGATTTAGGAAAGTCTTCTGAACATCAGATGGCCAAAATTCTCTGAGCCCTCACTATGGCATCCCTCAAACATATCGTTTTGGGATGTAAAAACCCAACAATTATTAATATGTCGAAAGTGCATGTGAGTAGTACCTTACACACAGTGCATTAAAATAATATGTCGCAGTGTAATGATTGGCTCACTCCTTGATCCACATCATCAATCCATCCAAGACAGACTGACCAATATGTCAAACATTTATTTTCCTTAAATACATCACAGTTGTACAATGCACACACATGAACTAATAGCTTATGCACTAAGGAAAACTAGAGAAGGTACCAAAAGTCTACACCACAACCTAAGTTGTATTTCCCATTTGCCTGCTTCAGATCTATTGCGAAATATATCGGTATAGTGAGCATATGTTAGAAACGCAGTCAGCACACACTGAGCAATAACATTTATTGAGATTACATACATGCTCCCTAGTGGAGCAGTTTCACTCAAACAGCCTTCTGCCTGCATATCTTACTATTAGCATTTATGAAATCTGAATGCCAGCAGCACTTCACTACAGATGTTGCAAAACTAGAAACTGATGAAAACTTAACATGTAATTCTGAATGCAAAACAATGTCAGTAGTTTGAAGACATACATTCATTTATTTTGCAATGCAAGAGCCATTGACATGCCTCTCACAGCTTCCAAATTACTGCCTTTATTATAAGTTTAGTTGCTCAATTGAAAATGCTGCTTTGAATCATTAAGTAATTTTAACACCACCAAATCATGGACAAAAAGCTACTTGTTGTAGGACTTGATGAAGTTGATCAAGCCATTTGTCGATGAATCATGAGTAGACACTTCATTTTTGCCTTTCAGCTCCGGCTCTATGACTTTGGCCAATTGCTTGCCAAGTTCAACACTGGAAAACAGAATTGCTTGAATTGATTCACCTTTTTACGGAGTGCATGTGTGTGTTTGTACAGAATGATGTAGTGCTATACACACACATGCACAAAAAAAGAGGCTTACCCCCACTGATCGAAGGAATTGATGTCCCATATGACGCCTAGAGTGAAGATCTTATGCTCATACATTGCTGAAAAGTAAAGAAATAAATGTAGTATAAAGTTTTCAAGTAAACCAAACATAAGTACATTTTCACAAGCTGATGTACTCACCGATCAGCATTCCTAGATTGAATGGTGATATCTTGTCGACAAGAATAGAGTTAGTTGGTCTGTTGCCTTCAAAAACCTTTAAAAATAGATAAAAAAAAGAAATGTCACATCCTAGAAGTGAAACAGCAGCAATTTTTTACAACATAGTATACAGTGTTACTAAAGCAAGCATGACATAGAACTCCCAATTTTGCAAAGCTCCCACAGCTGAAACAGCTGATACAAACAAGCAGGGTAGTGAATAATGCCAGCGTGTGACGAAAGCTTAACGACGTATGTTGATAAGCACACGATGTCAGCTTTAGGTTTAAAACAAAAAATTATAAAACAAGCAAGATAAGGTACAAAGTCTAAAAGCTTACTCTGAATAGTGACCACGACAACTTCAACTGTTTCAATACATCTTGAATGTCTTGGTAACACATGTAAATGCTTTAAAGGGGCCCTGCAATACTTTTTGAGCATGGTCAGAAAATGCTGTCGATCGGTAGTAAAGGCTCCCGACAACGTGCGAGCCAAATATTATAGTGCAGCACACGGCCTAGAATTCACAATAAATTTTCAAAGTCGGCTAAAAATTGCTTTCTCTTCTGTCGACGAATGACGGAAGACGCTCAAAATTCACTCTTAGAAAGCCCATCAAGCGGCCATTGGCGGATTTGAACATGGCACGCTCGATCGTTACAGAAATCACGGCGGGATGCCACGACTTGTCAACGCATGTGCACGGGATCACACTGAAAAACCCGCGCGCTTTCGAAGAAAAGAAAAAAGTGCTCAAGGTTACGAGGTGCGAATGCATACATTCTTTGCCCCTGACATACCCTCCTTCCCTGCTTAGCTTCCAGCACTTTCGTCAGGACAAGAGATGGGAGAATGGCATTGCAGCATGCGACATATCTTTGTAACTCCACTCGCACAAGACAGATTCTTAACATTTTTGTTGCGTTGAAATCATGAAGCAATAAGCTCTTCCAGTGAATTCATTCCATGATTACTTGAAAAAGTATTTCAGGGCCCCTTTAATATGCTGCATAACTACGGTACAATTGTCGGAGGTGGAGCATTATTTTTGCATAAATTAGTTAAGCATTCACTGGTTTATACCAATTTAACCTTTTATCTACTGGTCACTATTGAAGGTTTTTTTTTTATTATTTTACTAATCATTTGAAATTTTTGATGGGCTTTGTACTAAAAAAAAAAGAAAAGCTTTGCACTAACAAATGAGCCAATTTATACATTTGACAAACACAACCAGGATGACAATTACAAGTGAATAAAGCTCCAATAAAGAATTAGTTTTGGTTCGTTAAAACATACCGAGCACTAATGAACAGTCAAGGTATAAAAAATATACATTATGAAACGGAATACACACTGCAGAACAAAACAAAAAATATAAAAGACATTAAAAATAAAAGTTCAGGCCCTAAAATAATAGGCATAAAATTGCTATGAGCAAACCGGAAGACAATTTTGGTTTTTTTCTTTTTTCAACAGTTTAGGTAGGGCAGATTGTTATAACTGGCCAAAACAGCGGTGCCAACCGATACTTTTAGCAACCTCTCAGCCAGCATACAAGAATAGTCACTATAATGCTACTGAAATCGACGCGAATGCCATTATGCATAGGTATCTGCACTGAAGGCGGAGGAACGGAGGTCAGTCCTTCCTCTCCTCACTTCTAATGAGCGAAAGTGTGTGTGCGCATGCACATGCAAGGGGTAGGAGGAAAATTAATTTTCTGAACATTGATTACTTTGCAAGCAGCACATGAAAGCTCAGATGCAGAATTTTTTCGGGGCTCGTCATCCTCCTTTGACGTTACATTAATATAGCGAATGATCATTCATGGTAAATAGGAAGTTGCCTTGGTCATGCCTCCTTTCAGTCACATTAAATTTTTTGTTCATAACAAAACAGAACAAGCAAAAACCACCACAACACAATGATGGCTCTAACGATTAAATATTTGCTTAACACAAAGTTCGAAACTCAAAAAACAGCATAAAAAGCAAAATATATATTGAGAGACTATATAACAACCGCAAACTTTTTAAAACTTGCTTTGGCATTCAAAATTTTGTTAAAGTACGATTAGAAACAGTTGTATCATTAAACGGAAGTGTCTGGTTTGCAATGTTGAGTAACACAGATCAATGGCCATCAACATAGCTGGAAATGTATAGATCATAGAATCGCAAGGCAGTCAGCAATAAGGCACTGTTTCGTGGACGCAGGTTGCGCATTGCCTGCCATCGAAGACGAAGTTTAACCTAACATCTGATAGAGCTGGGTAAAGCTTGGGACCAACTGGCACTCCCAGGCATCGCGTTTGAGGTTTTGTTACATCTAATTAGATCTTTAATTTCTGCACTTAGGATTTCAAGATGCCTGCCCCCTCCCCTTTTCATGCAAAAGAAACATCGCAGTATGGGGGGGGGGCAACCGTCCTGTAAGCGTAAAATTCGCATTGTGGTAATCGCGGTGATACGTACCAACATCAAGCGAGATTGAAAGTGTCATTACACCCCAAATATTTGATATTAGAAAAACAAGCAATTGGTTTTCATACCACGATATATGCACAAAACATTTCTTAAGCCAAAAGAACTCCCCTTCAGGGACACACGTGAGCAAGGATGGCGCAGCTGGCTACCGCACAAGTGTGTGTCAAACATTTAGGTCTGCTCCACCGAAGTCATATGCGCAGATTGACATGAAGACCCAAATGCTTTGGAGGATTTACGGAGTCCACCACTACGTCATCTTTCATAATCATATGGTGGTTCTCCTATGTTAAAACCTACATATCAATCACTTTCCATATACATGAATGCCTCCATATTCATTTAAGCTATAATGCAATAGGCAAATAGTTTTGCAAAAAAATCGCAGCATATCCATGGAGTAAGTTATGATGAGTGGGGCGAAGTGTCTGTGCATCCATCCGTCTTTTTGCACACACTTTTATTGAAGAAACGCCATCTAGGAAATAAGACGAGAAATGATGATAAGACAGCACCATCGATTACACTGTTCGGGAGATACTGCCGGTTACGCCTGATGCAGGACAAGGTTAGACTAAGAGGCGCTTCGTGCTTGAAAGCTTAAATTGCATAGCATTAGATTTTTGTTAATGTGGCCAGATCATGCACAGAAATTTTGATTTCCGGGAGATTTTCCAACCAACCCTACAAACGCGAGAAATGGTCTAAAATCCGGAAGTTCCCTGGCAAATTTGGGAGACCTGACAGGTATGCTTAAGTATCGCAGGTGAGGAAGCCATTGAGATTTTTAACACGTTCAAGTACCAGCAAGAGGAGGATAGCATCGACTACAAAACAGTCACGCAGAAGTTCGATGCACGTTTTATCAGACAAAGTGGCATAGTGCATGAACGCTATGCATTTCGCTCAAGGATCCAGAAGCTGGGAGAACCCTTCGACCATTTTGAAGGGATCTGAAAACGCAGGCAGTAGCGTGCAACTTTGACCGTCTTAAGGAGTCAATTAGAGACCAGATCGTTTACGGGACTACAGACAGCAACCTTTGAGAAAAACTTAAGGGATAACAATTTGTCGCTGCAAAAGGCAGAACTGCCATGCAGTACTGCAGAAGCAGCAGCAGCACATGCGAACAGAAACAGGTAGATCCAGTACGTGTGGATCCTGATGGCAAAACGTTTTCACCAGAACCTGCCTTTTCCAAGTGTTTAAATGTGGGCGCAAGCATGCACCACAAACATGTCCAGCATTGGGGTTGAAGTGCAGGACGTGCCACAGGCGCAACCATTTTGCCATATGCTGCAAAGCATCCACAGAAGTTCACGAGCTCCTAGGCTTCAAAGGCAACTTTGACATTCTGCAGGTGTCAAATTTAGGCAAAAGTCAACGCAGCTGGACAATGCGAGCTGAAGTCAAGAGCCTGCCAGAAGACCTACAAGTTGACACTGGAGCACAAGCAAATTTGCTGCCTTTGAGCTGCTAGCTCGAGATGCACCCTCAGCGACTGCTGAATCTAAGTAAGTGGGGTGTTGAGTATGTTCGTATGGAGGAGGGGCAATTCAGCATGTCGGGGTGATATGTACCAAAGTCGCACTGAATGACTCAACCTCAGTGCTAAATTTTTTCACCATCTAGAAAGGGCGTCAAGCGATTCTCGACTCTCATGTATGGCAACTCAAGGGACTTGTGCCATGTGTTCGCAGCGGGTCTGAGAACAGCCATGAAGGGCTCTGACAAATTTCGCCACCTGTTCACTGGAACCGGTTGCATGCCACGAATACACAAGATGGTATTACGTCAGAGCACCATAGCCGTTGTCCAGGCTACACAGCATCTTCCAGTGGCCTTGCAACAACCCCTCCAGATGGAATTGCACAGCATGCAACAAGCCGGCATTATCACGAAGGTGACCGAGCCTACAGACTGGGTGAGTGCAATCGATATTGTTCGAAAGAATGACGGGAAAATCTGAGTGTGCATCAATCCACGAAACATAAATGAGCGCTTAAAACGAGAACATTACATAATGCCTCGCAGAGAAAACAGAAGCAGAGCTCGCCGGTGCGACAACTTTCTCGCGCCTGGATGCAAACCCTGGATTTCACTGGATCCCTCCAGATGACAAAACCTCCCAAATTTGCACCATTACAACACCCTTCAGCTACTACCAGTTTCTGCGCTTGCCCTTTGGCATAGCATCTACTTCGGAGATCTTCCAGAGGACCTTGAATGAAATTTTTGAAGAACTTTCTGGAGTCAGAGTGTACGTTGATGACATCCTTATCTGGGGTACATCCATAGAAGACCATAATGAGCGTCTTAGGTAAGTGCTATGAGCAGCTGAACATTCCAGGCTAAGATTCAACCCAGAAAAGTGCACTATTGCGGTTGAAAAGATAGAAATTTTTCAGACATGATTGAAAAAAATGGCATCATACCAAGCCCATCTTAGATAAATCGCATGCTACAAATTCCAACACTGGTTGGCAAGCTGGTGGTACAAAGGCTGCTGGTCATCATCAACTACTTTGGCCAATTCCTGCTGCCATTCAATGAAAGAACAGCACTACTGAAGGGCGTGATCAAAGCCCGACCGCGGTGGTATCGGCTGCCGACCGGTGGTCTCGGTACTCTGCTGCTGACCCGCAGGTCGCGGGATCAAATCCCTGCTGCGGCAGCTGCATTTCTGATGGAGGCGGAAGTGCTGCAGGCCCGTGTGCTCGGATTTGGGTGCATGTTAAAGAACCCCAGGTGGTTGAAATTTCTGGAGCCCTCCACTACGGTGTCTCTCATAATCATATGGAGGTTTTGGGACGTTAAACCCCACATATCAATCATCCAAGGGCGTGATCAAGAAGAACCGCATTTTCGAATGGACAGAACTATAATCAGGAATGGAAGCACTTATGCGACAGTTTAAACAAATAACCTTTGCTATATGATCCTTAGAGCAAAACCAATGCGTCGTGCGAAGTGTCACACAACGGGTTTGGATCAGCTTTGTTGCAATATCACAACACGCGAAAACTGGTCACGTATGAGTCACGAGTGTTCAGAAAAATAGAGCAACAGTATTCACAAATTGAAAACTAAATGTTAGCATTGATATATGGCTGTGAAAGATTATCATTGCTCGGAAACTAATAGGCAATATGCCGCCAAGGCTACAGAATTTTTCCCTCCATGTGCTGCGTTACGACCTTGACTTGCAATTAATTCCAGCGAAGCAGCTCGTTCTTTCTGACATGATCTCAAGAGCCAGAAGCAGCAAAGCGGGTAACACTGACAGCGACAACGTAGAAGTCCAGGCGGTAAATGTGACGTCTTCATTAGTGAGCGATCGAACATTGAAGTAGTTGGCAACAGGAACAGAGAGGGACGAACAGCTGAAAGACGTTCTGAAGAACCTAGAGCCCGGAGAGCATATCAAGGGCCAACAGAAGCTATTTCAAACATAACTATCTATCTCAAATTAACTCAAATTAAAGGCACACTTTTTAAAGGCTGTAAGATGATAATACTGGCTACTGTGAGGCATGAAATGCTTGATTGCATACACCGAGATCCACCTAAGCATCGATAGATAAAAATCAAGGTCAAGACTTTTTTTTTTTTTGCCTGGAATGGATCAAGATATCGAATCAATCTGCCGTAAATGCGCACCATGCAGAAAATACCCCTATGAACAGGCGACACCCGGAAGATGCCTCTGGCACAACTCCAGCCTTAGTACCATGTAGGGGCGCACCTTTTCGAATATAGTGGTAGAACATATACTCGTGTGCTCATGATGAACTCTCCAACTTTCCCTGGGGTGAACTTGCTCAAGGACACAACTTCGAGAATGGTCATAGAAGCAATGAGTGCAATTTTCGCCAGGTATGGTATACCAGTTGAACTTTGTACAGATAATGGGCCGCAGTTCACAAGTTGTGACTTCGCTGCATTCTCTCAGCTGTACGATTTCGAACATGTCACTTCAAGCCCGAGGAGCCACAGTCAAATAGTCTCACGAAAAAGGGAGTGCAAGTTGAAGAAACAAAAGAAAACCACTGATGTGAAACCAGACATTTAACTTAGATTACTCACTTACGGGATGACAGCAATGAAGGGTGCCCCTTTACCTCCCAAGGTGCTACAAGGAAGGCAACAACGAATGACGGTGTCGTATGTCCGTGCCATTCCAACATTTCAGGTCTGAAACAATGGCTTGAGCAATGCGTGGAGGAGGAAACTCGTGTCGCTTGGAGCAGGCGACACCGTTTGAGTAAAAGGAGGGTCATGGTCGACTGAAGCACAAGTCCTCGAGCCGTGCAACATTCTCAGGTCATACCATGTCGTTACCGAGGAAGAAAGGGTTTTCTGCCGCATTCGACAGCACCTACTTCTAACCAGTGAAAGCTTTTGATGGTGCACGTGTTCCCACAGCAGTGAGAACTTCGCCAAACAAGCTACAAATTTCAGTAGTGGGCCCGCAATTCGACATGCAGCCAATGTGGCAACCACCACTACAACTTCTTTGAGAAGTTCGAGAAGATGGCACCGGCCACCACAGCGGTTGACCTATGACAGAAACTTTGTGCAAGAGTCATGTTCAGCTTCCTAGTGGTGTGCGATGAATGTTGCTTTTGCAGTACACTGTTCTATCCAAAAACTTCCTGTTAAAAAATTTCAACAGTTTTGTTTGTATTCGTAGTTGTAAATGTCTGAACGAACCGCGGTTATGTCACTGAAAAATTCGCCAGCAATTCGAAGAATGTTGCCAAATGCCAGCTCGGCCGTGCTTATAGACGAGTCAATAAGAAGAGACATGTGCCGAGCATATCTATCCACGAAGGAAATCTGGAAGCCATGAGTGACGCCTTCAGTTGGCGATGAAAACATACAATTATTCTATTGGCAATGGGGTGATAAGAGATAAACAAGATGTGGTTGACACCAAGGACCCAAGAAAATTTGGCAAACGATTTTGAGTGTTGATTGGAGATCAATGGCAACCACTATCAGTCATAATGGTGGAAGGGATACCGTCATAGCTAATCTACACAATGACGAACATAGCAAATGCTGATGAACACTAAAGCAAATGTCGGTGTTCCATGATCGATAAGAATGTGACAAGCATGTCCCTTGAGGAAATGTTGAAAAAGCTTCAGAGCCAAATAGATCATGAGCAGCTTTCAACTGAGGGTGCTGTAGCACTGCTCAGGAGGGGCAAGCTTCTTGGAAAAGAAGGCAATGGGCTGCCAAGCCCCAGCAACGAATAGCAAGACTGCACTTACAGCAGTGCCAGATGTGTCTACCATGGCAGATGTTGGGAATTGCATTTGAAGTGCGCGAGGAGCATAGCACTGGCAACGGATTCTTCCATGTTTCTAAATACACACTCATCCATACGTATTGTTGAGGCCCATGAGAAGGTTGTTGAGACGCTGCAGTATGTCGATGCGGCAAGAATATAAGTGATGGTAAAAGTTGGAAGAAATTCACACACAGTTGTCTGGTAATGGATGGCTTAAGAAGTTAACGAATGGCAGCTACATGAGTTGGTAGTAGATAAATGCCACATGCATTGATGCGATCGCCGAGGAAGTCGAGCTGTGTGACGCTGAACCCTCTCTTAGGGTAGGCATTTGGGACAGCATCATGGTCCTGCGTCCCTTTTAGATGCGGAAGCATCTTATACTCGCGCCTTGTAGTGCGCCGTCCGCGCCGTCCGCACCGCTTCTCAAACATTCGACAGCTGACGCGCGCGCATGCGCCGTCGCGCCGTCGCCCACCATCTGTGCCGCGCGCGCTTCTCCTTCGAGAACATTCGACAGCTGACAGCGCATGCGCCGTCGCCATCTGTGCCGCGCGCGCGCTTCTCCTTCGAGAACATTCAACAGCTGACAGTGCATGCGCCGTCGCGCTGTATATATACTCAAGGTCGGCGCTCGCTCGCTCAGTTGCCGCTCGTCGGTTGGTTTGTACGGCGCGTCGACGTCCAAGGTCGCGGTGAAATGAATTCCAACGAATCCACAAACACAATGATCGACGTCCCTTCGACCAGCGCCGTCCTTTCGCATACGTGTGTACGTGTTCACTCATTTAACACCCCCTCCTACAACCACGTTAACCAATTTAGCCATCGACCCAAGTAAGTCGCAATTTAACACCCCATTTCACAACCACGTTAACCAATTTAGCCATCGACCCAAGTAAGTCGCACTTTAACACCCCGTTAACCAATTATATGCTCCGCATCCTCCTCAGTGTTCCCCCAAGGGAAGCTGCGGGCAATTTTTTTGTCCCATGTCTTTAGCGCTGTTTGTCAGTTAATTTTCACTTGCTCTTTGGGCTGCTAACAATCCCATACTTGCTCAGTCTCCGACTAAGAAAGTTCGACCTGAATATTTGAACATATTTTCCGCAGTGTCCCAAGCCCCATAAAGTCAATGTACAAGAACGTAGGGAAATTTCAGAGGCTGTCAGCGTCTAATTTTTCACTTTTTGTTCAAATTGCAGGTCTGAAACTGCGTTACTGAAGCCACTACTACTGGCACGTTGTTCATTTTGCAAGCTCACACCGGCACTTTTGTGGGTCAATCCGTCTGTGGCTGTAGTGGATTCTTTATGCCAGCTTCGTCCAAACACGAAGGTGTTATGCAGTGAAGCATATAAAAATTTTGAAGGGGCTATTGTCATGGCGCGAGTACAGTGATGCCTTTACAAATAGGCATAGGAAATGCACGGAGGTATGATCAGAGCAACCACATTAGCATGACTCCATCCCTGACAACCCTATTACGATAAGCCTCTTGAGGTAATTTCTTGGAAATGCATGTGGCCAAGTGCAGTTGTCTGCACATTTGATCAGACATAACGCACCACCATTTACTGCTGCCTTTTTCTGCGAGACCACAAAGTATGCTGCACACACACATTGCTTGAAACCAGCACAAGAGACTTAATCCATTCGTAGTGCTGCGAAGAACAAGAGATCGGCAAGAAAATATAAGAAGCACCAGGGGAGTGCTGTTAATGCAGCTGGGCAGTGCTTTCGTGTTTTAGTGGGTGGCATGCAGTGCAGAGTAGCCTATTCACATCCAGAGGGGTTGAAGGGCTACAGGAGAGGCAGGCTAAGTTAGCAATACTGGGACGGCTACAATAGAGGTGCTATTGTTTGAGCATGCAGTGAACATTTTGGGCAAAGGTACAGCAGCTTAATTTTTTGTTGTTTTTTTTCTTCAAGAAGTTAGTATTCTATTACTTTTGGCTCAGCAATCGGGCAGCCAGACTTTCATTATTATAATAAATATTGCTGCATGGGAGAATTGTAGAAAGCGAGTTCTTTCATAAAAAAATAAAAAGTAAATGCAGCAGCTTTTAATTTTGATTAGCAGGTATACTGTTACAAGCAGTGTAGTTTCAGATGGTATACAGTTGAACAGGGTTCAACTGTATTATCACCCCTCATCAGTGAATGTTGCTACTGGATAGTGCAATTTGACAAAATGTCACAGTTACTGAAAGTAAGTTTTCTTTTAATTTCCAAAACACAGTATTTTTGTCTAGATATATTTTAGCACTTCCAATAATTTGTTGAACAAAAACTCTTTCATGGCTGTTAGGCAAACTTACCTTGTGTGGAAGAATTTTCTCAAGCAAATCTTTATTCATTCCAGATTTTTCCAGCTCAGCCCTGGCTTCTTTTTCAGTTTTGCCTTTCATGAGAGCCTCTGGCTGAGCAAGGAAGTTTGACAACAAAATCTTTAAAGAGAAACAAAAAGAAAAGTGAGGATAATGGCACCCCACATTTCTTCACGGAACGATGAAGAGGCTGGTATTTATACCTGTAAACAAAATGATATGGGTCACAGGTTTATAAAAATTTGGAAGACCTTATATCAAGAAATGGGGGGCAAGTGAAGTTTAGGATGGGCATGTATTTTTTTTTTATTTCCTTCACATTGCACAATGCTCCCTTCAAACATAAGCATTTAGTTTTACTATGGGTAGCAGAGCACAATGTTCACTTTCAACGTAAGCGTGTAGTTTCATTAGAGGTAACAGCAGTCCCTGAAATACTGTTTCCGGGCTAATCAGCCTTTCACATTTTTTTCATCATTCATCAGCCTTCTAAACAGACCAACAACAAAAGGACTATCATGCAGTGATGGTAACCCTGGTTCAGAATTCCATTTTCTCGACATTCAAATTTTCCTGAAATGTGCGATTTCTGATCCACGTGAATTAAATTAAGTACAAGAGATCGATTTTAGTCCACGAACACGAAATATTTCAATGAAGTTCCCATAGCAAATGTACTGCTTCCCATTTGTTTTTAGCATCATCAGTAGAATGCCTAGGTATGCTTTAATTCAGTTAATGTGCAAGCATGGGGGTGTGGCCTAGAAGTAAAGGCCCCTCTTTTCGGGCAGGGGCACCCTAATTCGACCTCTTCCCCCCTTTATTTGTGTGCACCAGCTGTGGGTGATCAGGTTTTTGTGGGTAAGGATGGCTTTTTGGAACACCCCAATCACCAGCTTCACACGTCAGTGAATACAGTCGAACTCCGCTACAAGAAACGCCACTTCAACGAAATTTCCGCTACAACAAAAAATTCATAACTCCCCGTCGGCAGTCCGTAGGAGTCAATGCATAAATATTGTCGCCACAATCAACAGTTGTTCTTCCGCCGTTTCGCTTCAATGAAATTTCACGATGCAATTCCAGGCTCAGATACTTTTCTTATTGCTATGCGCTGAACCCAATCTTTAACATTTCAATGCATTTTCAGAGCCTGACAATGCATCAACGAAGTCTAAAACACGCGTTGGCACCACCAGAAACCACCGCTGTTCAGCAAGCATGGGCCACTGCTCGACCGCGATGGCAATGAGACTGCCCTGCTTTTGCCACTGGCTTGCAGTAAAAGCAAGCCACTGGCTTGCTTTTGAGCTGCAGATGATCCTAAGCTGAAGCTCAGTCGCTCAGTTCATGGTTTCCTTCACGCAGCTGCTAGGTGCAACCGTGGAACGATGCCTTTTCCAATGCTTATCATTATGTTCCCGCTTGGCCAGTGTGGTAACTAATCAGAGTGGCTTTGATTGATTGATATGTGGGGTTTAACGTCCCAAAACCACTATATGATTATGAGAGACGCTGTAGTGGAGGGCTCCGGAAATTTAGACCACCTGGGGTTCTTTAACGTGCACCCAAATCTAAGTAATCAGAGTGGCTGTTTGTTCGCATTAACAAAATCAACTAGCCATGAGTGATAGATAAAAGCGGTATAGAAGTTGCCGCTCCACGATACCTTGCCTCCATCACAGCGTTGTAGGATACACGTTGACGGCGGACAGCTGCTGATGTTAACGTGTTAATGCAACTGTTTGGTTCGCTCACGAAGGCAGTTTTAGGCGTTGTTTCAGCATGCTTTTCACCATGGCTTCGCTATGCATGGGTGAGAATCGCGTTGTGACACTGCTGGGTCAAAATAGGAAGCAGCGGACACTTTATGAATTTTGAGAATAAACGTTCCTTTGTTTTGCTAGCTCAGATCAGCTTTTTTTTTATTTCACTACAACGAAATTTTTTTTGCACCCCATCAGTTTCGTTGTAGCAGAGCTCAACTGTACAAGCGTCGCTTGAAAAAGTTACTTTGCAGCCAGTACGTATAAAACAAGAAATTTTTCCAAGCATGGCCTGTACTTGGCTGCATAAGCAGCACAATGCACAGAAATTTCAGTATCTGTGGCTATCCGATGACTGAACACCGCTGAGCCATATAATTCAACGTTCACAACTCTTTTCCCACAAGGGTAAAGCAGACAGATAAACTTGCCTCATGATGAATTCCATGACTGATTGGGTTGTGAGTTTTTATCGGTGCAATGAAGTCGCAGGGAATCATGCGAGTGCCTAAAGAAAAAAGAAAGGAATTCATTTTTGCAAAGACTGAGGCTTCAATAATAATTTGTGGGCTTTTATATCCCAAAACCACAATATAATTATGAGCGACGCAGTAGTAAACTCTGGAATATTAACCATGGTGCAAGAACTTCGGTGATATCTCTTCACCCTACAGCATAACCAGATAGTGTTTGGTGCTTTCAGTCCCTCCATGCCCCAATGTCGCAGCGCCTTGCACGCAACTGGGACTGGCACAAGTATTACTTCCAAACATACCTGGACACATTTTCCATCGCAGCAGGCAGAGTGTAAACAGCTAATGTTTATTACACCGGGATTTCCACCATCTGGTGTTTTTTAACGTGCACCTCCAGCATTTCGCCTCCATCAAAATGAAAGTGCTGTGGCTGGGATCGAACCCGCAACCTTTGGGTGAGCAGCTGAGCACTAAAACCACTGTCCCAGCGCTAAAGCTCCAGTAATCGGGCACTGCAGTTTTATTCTGTATCGCAGAATATCATGACGTGAATAGCAATAGAGGGAGTGCAAAACCGAAAAATCATTTGTACTTGTAATAACGATGTAAGTACTACTTGCATCTGTGTAGAGACTGACACTTTATAAGTTTACATACCAATGTTTGAACAGAAAAAAAAAATCGTAGAAATTTCTAGACTAGTCCAACATTTAATAGTAGGCATGCCAAAGTGTGGCAAGCAAAGAAGAGAGTGAAGTAATGTGACTTCTCCACATGAGAAACTAAAAAAAAAATAGCATGGACAAAATACTGGATTTCTCGCACAGCTGTGTGATTGTGCATGGTGACGATAACAAACATTTTAAAACTATGACAAGAAGGATATCGGCAGGGCAAAAATTTCAGAGATCTGCTCCTGAGAGACCAAAAGTGCTGCCTTTTTAATATATGGTACCCGAATCATTGTGGGATCATTCCGAGCCATGCGTGTGCAGTGTCGTACTACATTCACGCTAGTCACTAACTGTTCTGTAGGTATGTGAAGTTTGTACGAGAATGTTTGTGCAGTGACATGCCATTTTTCACCAAACGCTTACGTACCCTGATGAATGAGTTGGTAGAAAGCATGCTGGCCATTGGTGCCTGGTTCACCCCAGACAATGGGTCCTGTCGTATATGCTACTCTCTGTCCAGTCCGAGTAATGTATTTGCCGTTAGATTCCATGTCACCTTGCTGGAAGTAGGCTGCAAATTTGCTCATGTACTGAAAACAGAGATTACATTAGAAGTATGCAAAATAACAGCCGAAATTTCAAAAACATTAACTTTACTAAGCTTACATAAAATACGTCCAAGAAAGCACTAATGTGACAAGAGAATTATTGATTTATATAATCGTAGCACAATATTTTATAACAGTTGTACAATATTGGTGAACAAAATGACTACAAGAAAAGTCTACACAGAGTTCTACTGTAGTCTTCAGAAACCAGCTCCAGGTTCTATATCCAACTATTTTATTTTACTTACAGAGTACCTACAACCCTCCACGTGGGTTATTACAGGAGTGCAAAATACAAACATTGTACAAGCAAGGTAATACAATGACAAGATATCCGAAGATTAAACGCACACAGTAGTAACGACATCATTAAGTCAAGTGTCGCGATGATGGGATTCGCAAATGTATACGACATACAAACATGTATAACAATACATTGCCTACAAAATTAAGAGATGCAAGAAAATAAAACAGTAAATTCATTCACCCGTACCCTACTAGTTTAGCCAGAACTTGGAGCCAGAACTAATATGGCCAGTCCTTAATATATTATGCATAAATCTAGTATAAATCTTGCCTACTAGGATGTCACACAGAGGACGCACCATCACAGAATTTTGTAGCCAGTGCTCTTCATTTCAATGAGCGGCACAAAAAAAACAAGTATATAAAAACAAGTATATAAAAACAAAAAACATCACAAAAACAAAAGGGGGTGGGAAGGGGGTCTAATCGCAAGCGCCAACATCAGCGTTGCGGTCTTATAGTGGCTAGGAGTGGCCAAACACACAAGAGTATTTTTCACAAAGGTGAGAGTCTCAAAGGATCAACACAATTAGCATAATCTATTTCAGTCAAAACAACTCGCGTGTGTCTTCCTGGGACACACGTGAACGGACGGGACGGCGCAGATGGCTGCCACAAAAGCACGGGTCAAAGCTTTGCTCACTACTAGTTTCTCTTGACAGGAAAGCCAAAACGTGTCTGGCCCCTTTATATTGTGACAGCAATTATATAGACAGTCCAGGATGTTTTTTTTTTTTTTGCAATCGCCACCGCTGCCGTCCTTCACAGTATGTGTATAACATATCTATAAATATGAACACGCAAAGAAAAACAAGCCACCCGTGCTCGGCGCCGAGCTCGTCGCGATGCGCCGACGCATGCGTGTACTTTGCCCCGTGGATGGATGCCTGTGCACGCGCGCTTATCCTTTAGTGGGGGAATCGTGTGCCTTCGGCTTTCACTGAAACGAAAGCCGGCCCACATAAGTCACTTTGGTCTCTGCATCAGCCCCTTTTGCAAAAACAGCGCACTTTTCATACACAGCGAGGTATAACAACTCGGACACTTGTTAGATTGTACTCATCTGTACCTGTGATAACGTATCATGCATTGTTTTTGTTTAAACAACGCGCTATGTGTCAAGCGGTAAACGTCAGTTTGCTCTCGATCTGCAAGTATCGTTTTCGTGCATCATTTGAGTGTGAGCAGCGCGCTGGACGTTTCGATCTGCTTGCCGTTCTCAGCGTTACATTCCAAGTTGTTGCTGTCACATTTATCGCTTCGCCCTTGCGGCGAAAGGAACTTTTTTTATTTTTGTACGTATTTATTGCCTTTAACCTACCGCTGCGTGCCCTCGGAGTTCGTAGATCGCTATCGCGTCACCGCGACCGCGGTTTTGTGCACAGCGGTTGCGGCAAACGGTAGTTCGTTTTACAATCCCCATGTGCTTGGCTGCGCACGCGCCTTCAAAATTAATTCATTTTATGCTATCTATGATAGCGTCTGTCGCAGTTTTGTCCGCAGAGTTTGCGAAAAGCAGCGTTGCTTTGACTGGTTGAGCGCACACTTTCGGGGTTCTGTCGGTTACGTCGTCGCCATACATAATCGTGTCAAACGCAAACGCGGTTTCATCCACAGTGGTTGTGGCAACGACAATCACACGCACTTTAGAAGACAGTGCGTACGCCGGTTGCACGCCTACTTTTGAAGCTCCGAGTACGCTGTTCTCGGACTTCGTACGACGGTTTCCATACTAAATTTCGTATCACCCGCCGCGATCAGGAAATGAGTTCGGAGCATTCATATTGAGGCCAATGAACATAGTAAAATTTGGCTGGCGAATTTCAAGGGTTCCTATCTGCCGCGGTTTCGCATCACTGACATTATACTGTACGTTTACATGAACGCCTCTCATACTTATTTATAATAAAATGGGGTAGGTCCGAAAAGCCTGGAGCGGATTGTGCTGCTTTTTTGTCAATGCGGCCAGATCACGCACAGAAATTTTGACTTCCGGGAGATTTTCATGACAACCGTGCAACAAAAAAAAAACTGTCGAAATCCGGGAGCCTTCCGGCCACTCCGAAGACTTGGCAGGTATGCATAGAGATAATAAACTTTATGTCTTCATGCACGCGAATTATTATGATTTGGCCACCTGATGCTCTTAGACAAAGGCGATGACTGACACTTCAGGGTCGTAACTCAAAATGCTTGACAAATTCAACTCCACGAAAAAAGTTTGACAACTGGCACTCTTGTTTTGCCATAGATAATACATCCCTCATCAAAAGCCACAAGTTTTTTTCTACTTTAAAGGCAAAGAACTTTCGCACTGCAAAAACAGAGGCAATCTTCAGGTTTCAGTGGGTAGTGTAAAATAAATAAGCCTACATGCATTTTTATATTCCCTATTAGAATTTATGCATCTATAATCTGAAACAAATGTGCTCAAGAGCCAACAGAGGAGTTAATTAAGGCAGAATTAGACACCTACACAGATAACTATACTAACAAAGTTAATGTCACTGGTACTTTTATATATGCATCTCGCTAGGCTACTGCAAATATTCGAGCACTTTGTATACCCAAATTAATATTAATGTATTCTAGTTTGCTTTGATTCTAATTTAAATTACTGAAAATTTTGAAGTATTCTAAATGAACGAATAGGTGTATATTATTCTGCCTGTGACCCCCTATACAGGTGTTTTCACTGTACTGTGGGGATGCTACACCATGAAGGCACTAATAAAGAATAAAATACGCACTGCCTCCAAGTACCCAAGGTTAAATGAACATATTACCCTCGCATCGATCTGTCTTTTCTTAATATTGTTATGCCAACTTATATGCTTCAAGTAAACCTTAAATGTAATGACTTTTACAAGTTATCACTTGTATTCTATTGAAAGTCAAATCCTGATATTATTAAAAGTTGCTTGCAATTCTTTTAAATGGAAAAGAATTACATTTGCACATGGTAGCTGGGTCATGGCAAAATATGTTCATTTTTTTTATTAGATGTTATATAGGGTGCCCCAGCTAAGTTCAGCCAGATTTTCAAAATATGCCGACACACACAATGACGATGCAACTAAATGCACTTTGCTGACCATTGTCTGGAGTGAGCAAGACTATTTATTGCATTCTAATTAGTTGTTTAATTAGGCTCATTTAATTAGCCACTTTTGAAGGAATGAAGGTGGTCATTGAAAAAATTGTAGATCGGTTTGAAAAACATCTGATTTGGCAGTTTCGAACTTTATGTCTGTTAATCATTAGCGTTTTTCGGCTAACTATAAATGCCCGCGAAATACAATAGAATACGTGACGAACCTACTGGCATGCCGCGATTCTGGTGCTCCCTAGGGCTCTGCATACGAACAATACACTTTCCTCACACCGATTCATGACAGCGATAAGATGTCGCAGCGGTTACCATTCTTACCATTCTTGTGGCTGATAGCACGACGAATTCATGGCAAAGCCATCACCATAGTCTCGATCCTGTCGAGACAGCACAATCGGGCAGACGTTGTGGTCATTTGTACAAAAGAACATTAGGGAGCAGTAGAATCATTATGTTCAACGATGCGCGAGCCGACTTGTCACATGGTGGTATTTTTTCATTTCGTGAGCATTTGTACTTAGCAGAAAGACACTAACAATAAACAAATATGAAGTTTGAAACTGTCTGATCGGACATTTTGCAAGCCGATCTACAACTGTCTCACTGAAATTTATGACCCATTTTCATTCCCTCAAACAGTTAATCAGAACACAAATAACAGTCCGAATCACTCCAGGCAACAATCGGCAACATGCAACATGTCAGCATATTTTTAAACTCTGGCTATCGATAGCTGAGGCACGCTGTATATACTATTAAAATTTGATTCTAACTTGTTCAAGCCGAATCACTATTCACTATAAATTTGCTTCGAAGCCTAAAACACGCAATTCGTACAGGCCTAAACTTCACATATCCTGTATATTATAAGCTTAACAAAATCTTTCTTCAAAAAAAAAAAAAAAACAGGAGCTCACCCGCTTTTCACAATGCTGCAATAACTGTTCCACTACGCTAGCGTTAAGCACACTGGGATCGACAGTGTACCCTGCTTCTGATAAGCCACCACACTTTTATTGTAGCTATTAATGCTCCTGAAAGCAACAGATTCACGACTCTCATTTTTATGGGTCTATTTAAAGTTGCTGCATCGATAAGTGCTATGTTATACCCCCATAATCAGTTTTTTATAACATCAGATAGTACTATTCAGATGGCTTCAGCTACACTTAAGTAGACTTCAGTGTCCAAAAACCTAAACTTGCACAGTGGTTTATGAGAGACACCATTAGTGTGGAAGGCTCTGAACTGAATTTGACAAGCTGATGGTCTTTAAAGAAACACTAAAGTGAAAATGAATCAGCGAGATTCATAAGTTATACTCTTAAAACAGTAAAGTCATTAATTTCACCATCATAGGTTTATTTTACAAAAAGGATAAAATCAAGGTCAAGTTTTTATTTTTATATTTTGCACCTAAATTGTCGCACAAAGCAGATATCACAAGTTTTGTATGTTGAGTCCACGGCCCCCTAAGAGGGCAATGAATGAAAGAAGGGAAGAATTTTTGCTCATTTTTTTTCTTGCTTAAGTACAACATTAAAGGGGCCCAGCAACACTTTTTTGCTGCAGCACTGGAATTCGTGTAGGGCTGCATACCGAGATAAACTAAAATAGAATTATCGAAACTGGTAAGCAGTAATAGAAGTTAGTTTTCAAAGTTCAAAACCCCAGCAGACAATAAAAATTAAAAATTTCCTTTCACATTTCACTCTCACACTGACAACAAAGGCCTTTTCCAATCATGGCGCACGTCTTAGAAAGATGAACCAGACGTCTCACCTCGTGGCAGCTGTTGTGCAGCACTCCTAGCATCATTTTGAAATCGTTATCACATTTTCATATTTGAAAACATACCTTTGTATTTGAGGAAGTATAAAAAGTGCTTTTACAATTTTTAGCAAACAATAGTGTGGACTATCTGGGACCCTATGAGTACTACACATGACTTGTCACGTCGAACTAATCAAAACACATGGCAGATGTCATCTGCGGTGATGAAGCATCACTTCTGATTATAAAAACGGGCACTGTGTGTCACTCTAGTCCCAAGACAGTGTGGTTTCTCTGTAGAATTAAAATTATAACAGCTTTGTTTTTGGCATCACACTTTGCACAACATTATCAGCACACTCGGTAGTTCAAGAAGAAACAATATGAACAAGACGTTCAATTTTTCTCGCAGGTTCCTTTAATGAGAGCAGACAAAAAAGTATAGTAGATGTTATTGGTAGAAATTATGTAAATGTAACAAAATTAAAGGTGACAAAAAAAAATAAGGTTCCACTGGCTGGGACTGCTGGCTGCAACCTTCAAATGTGTACGATGCTCTAACGACTGAGCTACAATGGCAGTCATCCCCCCTGTCCACGTACTGGGGTATACACGTGCATTTAAATCTGGGAGCGTTAGTCAGCACTGCTAGTAGCCATGATGGCGAGTGTGGAACATTTGTTTTGCTTGCTGGAGTCTCGAAGCACACAACTTTTTTTTTACGAGCTGGCAGGCGACGAATAATTTTTTTAAGCACAACATTAATGAGAACTAACACACGAGAAATTCTAGGAAAGTAGAATGAGCAAGTGAGTAAAGTGTTGAGTGAGCAGAGTATTGAGTGAGTGATAACTCTATTACGATCTAAAAGTGGCAGAAGTTGAACGGTACTGGAGACCCTGCTAGCTCAGCCAGGTAACTCCACCAGGGATATTATTTCCAGCAATTATGATGTAAATATAAAGCAAGGTTGCTCGGAGCTTTTGCTAATAGATAGTTTTCTTGTACTACAGTACATTCAGTATTGGTTTAATGCAAGTCGCAACTCAAGGAAATTCGGAGATGCAATAAAAAAAATATAGGTCATTTATTCTTTGCATACCTGATCATAAGGCAAAAGGGCATGGCTCTCAGCTCCAAAAAGGTTGTAGTACCAGAATCCAAGCACAGCAAGGATTATTGGTATCTGAAAGCACGATTCTTTATTATAAAGTCAAGTCTCAGCTAACATAAAAAGTTCTACTGCCTGAAAAAACACTCAAAGTGCACTCAAATTTATGGCAATTCAAAGACATGCAAGACGAGCCTTTTTTTATACTTTTACTAGAATAAAACTTCAAGACATCGAGGAATATATTCCTTATATTATTTTTTTACTGCTTTTCCACCAGGCATGCAGCATAACTGTTTCAGAATCGAGCCATGGCATGATTCAGCTACGGTTATGAAGTGTGGCCGAAAGATACTTAATCTACAGGTTTCATTGCAAAAGTATTTAAAATTCTATTTTTTCTTAAAAGTGTGCATGAGTGGAGTGAACTGCAGCTGGCTGATAGAATTCACAACTTCTGGTTCTTTCTACTGTAAATTTAATGAATTTCGTTACAATGCAGTTATTCTATTGTACATATTGTATATAACTTGTCAATTTTTTCTTCCTTGTACCTTGGGTCTTATTTATGACAAGTAGCAAGTACCGAATAAAATTAAAGTATATATGTGATTGGCACTTTGCAGAGATGGCAGGCACTGAGAAGTGAAATGGCCACATAAAAACAAAAGGACAGCAGGCAGGCACACTATACAGCAAGTTAAATTTGCACTTTAATTTGTTCACGAGTCATGCTAGTGGTCTTCTTTTCACTCAAAATGAGCTTGCAAACTACAACTCGTTATATTCTATGCATACCAAGCAACAGTATGAAACCTAATAGAAGAGCTCCTAGTAATTAATTTTATCCTCTTTCCAGCTAAAAGCAGATTTGAACACTTACATTTTTCTCCACGGGAGCGTTCAGGAAATGTTGATCCATAAAGTAAGCGCCACTGAGCAGCTTCTCAAAGTTGTCCATACCTGAATTAAAGCACAAATAGAGGCCAAAGTGTGATAAGCACCATAGTCACCTTCACTTGCGCACTGTGACATTCATTGAAAATTGTGTAATGTGGAAGTGCTCCTTTTGAACAATACTGCTTAGTATTCTTTAATTTGCTTTGATTTGCGCATTCCCAATTTTGCACCTGCTCTAAACCTGAAGAACTTATTTTTTTCAGCTTCTTTACATTTATGAAAATGACTAAACTCCTAATTCTTACCAACAAAAAGGGCAATGGAAAGTCCAATAGCTGACCAGAGCGAATATCTGCCGCCAACCCACTGTAACAGCAAAAAATGTGTTGAATTTAACACAGGCAAAGCAACATATGCACAGTAGTACTTACATCCCAAAACTCAAACATATTTTTCTCATCAATACCAAATTCCTTCACTTTAGGTTCATTTGTTGAAAGCGCCACGAAGTGTTTTGCAATATCAGCTGGCTGAAATGACAACAATTGCACAAATCAACAATTATCTGCAACGTGAGACAGCACTTGGAGTATTTAAACAAGTGCAATTACAAGATGTTATGGTTTCTTACATTCTTGCTATGATTCATCAGCCAGTCCTTTGCTGAATGAGCATTTGTGATAGTTTCTTGGGTGGTAAAGGTCTATAAAATAAACACAAGACATTATTATTTCAGCAGGTGTTTCATTATAGTTTTACAAAGAATGCAACTCCAACAGCTCTTGCCTTTGATGCAATGATGAACAGAGTCGTCTCGGCACTAAGGTTTTTCAGGGTCGTTGCCAGGTGTGTGCCATCAATGTTGGAGACAAAATGAACATTTGGACCAGACTGGTAGGGTCTCAGTGCCTCAGTCACCATGTGAGGACCCTGTAACAATTTACAAGCAAAACTCGGTATATATGATGTGATAAGGGCTCAATGTAAACAAATTTTGAATGAATAAAATGACACCCCAAGTTATCATGCAAGACCATGCAGAAGAAAAAAAAACTGCAAATGTTACCAGAATAATTATTCACTCCGCAAAATCGAGTATCAGTTATGAAAGTTCTAGAAGCACTTACAAGGTCGGAGCCTCCAATTCCGATATTCACAACATCAGTGATGGATTTCCCTGTGTAACCCTTCCATTCACCCTTTCTGACACAGTCCGAGAATTCCCGCATATGCTTTAACACGGCATTAACACCAGGCATCACCTGTAACAAAATTACCACTTCCACATAAGCTGAAAGGCACAGACATCAAAGCAAAACCACTCACTCAATATACCAAAAATATACTGGCTTTGGTTTTGCTTCAAGAGACCTCTTGTTCAAAGAAATGTGGAATACTATGCATCAATACACATTATGTGCCTCAGGTCATATTGAACTAGTTATAAAAGAATGCAGAGCCTTGTGGCTCTGCGACTCTCTTTACAGAAATTTGTGTTATTATTTGGCAACAATTATCTGTATTTCATCAAAATTATGGTAAAAATATCAATATCACATTTGCCAAATGCAATCCAAAAATCATTTTTAATTGTTTGCAACATGTTGCCACTGCAAAACCCTTTGATAAACAATGTTAATTTTGTGTGCAATTCAAAGGCAATAATGGTTTAACATCCCCCGCCGCGGTGGTCTAGTGGCTAAGGTACTCGGCTGCTGACCCGTAGGTCGCGGGTTCGATTCCCGGCTGCGGCGGCTGCATTTCCGATGGAGGCGGAAATGTTGTAGGCCCGTGTACTCAGATTTGGGTGCACGTTAAAGAACCCCAGGTGGTCAAAATTTCCGGAGCCCTCCACTACGGCGTCTCTCATAATCAAATGGTGGTTTTGGGACGTTAAACCCCACAAATCAAATCAAATAATGGTTTAACAAAAGTTTTCCTGGGTTTATTTAAAGCAGAGGATAATCTATACAAGCATTAACATAGCATAATGGTGTAAAACATGCTCTATGGTTTTCATATTGATGCTGAGGCCACAAAGTTAACAATTAAAACCTTAAATATCCATGAAAATTATGAACATATACAACACATACAGTCTGCTTGAGGCTTCCTAAGGACATAAATTGCAACACACAGCTTCCGCAACATATGCTCCTTGACATTTTTTCTTTTTGGCTAGTTCCTTTGCAGAACACCCAACATTCTAAAAGTACAATAGCAGTAAGTACAGACAACATTAAAACTATACATGATGAAAGAGAAGTAGAATTAAAAATCTAGAGTGTTTTAATACCCAAATGTACTGCTTAAAATTGCAGTATTCACATTATTTAACCACATTACATCACAAACTAATCATATCTCTAGGGGGCCACATACTGCTAAAAATTTTAACTGAACAATCTAAACTTTCTATAGGTGGCTGATACATTATTTACAAACAAATTCACGACAGAAAAAAATTATTTACCACAGGGAGGAATAAACACTGACTGGTTCGAGGCGTAAACAAGATTGACACATGGCACAGGTGCTGTGATCTTAAATCAATAAGTATTATATTCCTTCCTGTGGCGAAAATATTTACCTCCAGAAAAGTAAATCACCTGAAGATGCATCTAGTGTGCACTACCTATACACTTTTCTATCATAATATAAGTCTTGATAAACATGCTAGCACTTAAATGTCCCACACAAGCATAGACAAAATAGAGTCCGCCACCCCCACCCCCAAAAAAATTCAGATTTGTGTGCACATAAATACACACACATAGAAACATGCACAAATATTGATAAAGCCTACTTGAATCCCCCCTCCCTCTCCAAGAAAACTTTTTGGGCTACGCTACCAGTTCCTATGTATTAGACAAAGATGGGGAAACATAACATTAATACGACCTGCAGGTATTATTCCTCATCAAAGTGGTTCAAAATATTAGTGCAGAAGCTCTTTTGCATTATTGTCTCTGTCACAACTGTCACAGCCAGGAATATTCAGTGAAAACAGCATACAAAGACTGGTCAGTGGAATGAAGCAAATAATATCTGGGGTTTTATGTCCCGAAACCACGATACATTTATGAGAAACGAAGTAGTGGAGGGCTCCGGAAATCTCAGATCATCTGCATGGTGCTCTTTGATGTGCACTCATGTACAGCACACGTCTATCATTTTGCTTCCACCAAAATGCGACTGCCGGGATCAACCCCGCGACGTTCGGCAGTAGCCAAGACCGTAGCCACTGGTCCACCGCGACAGATATTGAATGAAGCACGCAGACACAGCACTGTTTCTATATAAAATATTCAGCTTGTGACAGCGTCTAGAAGCACAATGTTACGGTTAACTACAGTCGGTTTAAAATGTTTAACATTGCCGTCAAAAGCTATTATAACAGGTTGCATCTCACACTGACCAATATGAACACAGCATCAAGTCAAAATACCAGATGACTGCGCGGTTATACTCACATCCTTTCCATCAACAATGATGGGAGTATTGCTGCGGTTTCGCAATGCAACGTGAAGCACTGCCCTCCCTTCAGTGAAGTTGATCTTCTCCCCACGAAACATTGCATCACGAGCCAATGTGACCTTACGTGACCTGACGAGGTCAAATAGTTTCGCCATAATTTCTTCATTGACGATGTTCTTGGAGTAGTCAAACAAGAGCGCGCCAGAGTCGGACGTCTCTAATTTAATGCTGAAAAAAAAAGGATAGTTGCTTGTATTGTATCCAAAACGACACATAGTTGAATAAATCTTTAAGGAAAGAGTTGAAAGTTCCAATTCTCAACTGTATTCTTTCAAAATGGACTAAACCTTTCTCATCGAGCCCTTCTCATCGATAAGCTTAGCTTGTCTGTGCTTCAAAACACTAAGAAGAAATTAGGATGTGCATCAGGGCAACGTATCAATGAATGGCAGAAGAGAGAGAGGTTCAGCCAGAAAATAGCGAAGGAAGCACTACGGTCTTACTGGTGAGCAAGTGTCAAGGAAGTTGTACGAGCGCGCCGAACGCATAGGAAGCTACAAGGTCAGCGAAGGGCATGATGAACACGGGCATCAACCAGTCATTGCCACAGCTATTACAAAGACAGTTTATGCAAGCAGTAAATGCTACTGCGCTATCGTAACCAGCATTCACCGCTGCTATTGCTAATACAACGACAAACCGGACACCTAACCTGAATTTCCTGAACCGGTCAGGATCCTTCTTGAAGAGATCCAGAATCCTGAGTTTTTTGCCATCGGAGTCATAGTATTCGCGGAGCTTCTTGTACGCGGGGTCGTCCAAGAGAAAGTGATCTTGAACGAACGAGGCCATAACTATGACTTCCCAGCAAAGCGACAACCCAGCAGTCGAAGCCGCTGTTGACGCCGTCTCCAGCGGCGCTACTGGCGCTACTGCGCTAGCGCTACTCAGCCCAATGCCTTTCCGCCGGTGCAAGTCAGCCGGCTTGCCAATCCAGCTGTCAAACGTCGCAGGAAAAGGACCCTAGCGGCAGATTCAATTGTTTGACTCGTCTGACTGTTTGGCAGCAGGCAATTGTTTTTCTTTTTTTTTTCGCGAGGTAGCAGAGTCGTGTAAAAAAAATAGAGAGAAAGAGGACTAAGAAAGGAAGGATCAAACTCCGCCCATTGTACCGAAGCTCCGCCTACGGACTTTTGGAGGGATATTCAAATGCGCTCGCTGTGGCTTGGACAGCACACAAACATGAGAACACACCGTGCATGTGAAGTTAGATACAAATATACTGAAGAATTACCAACGAAGCACCCAAACACACTAGGACAGTACCAAGTAAAAATAAAAATTCAGTATAGCTCCCGCGCATGCGAAGTAGTCATCGCGTGCAACTTGAGTTGTGCGCCGACTACACGGACATCTAGTGTCGGTCATGATCTATCGTAACGTAGGCACTCATATCTGAGCAGGGAGAGAATAGTTTGTCCCAGCGCGAATGGCGTTGCGCCATTCCGAATTTCCTCGCTGCTGACACCAATCTCCAAGTGCCCGATCTCCGACCCCCGCCCGTGGCTCGTATTCCAACGCGCACCCGCCGGCTCGAGACTTTCTTATTCTTTCGCGCGCAGGCAAATTCTCAAGTGCGCAGGCATTTGGTGGGGGTGTGCAGCCTATTCTCTGATTTGTATATGGGGCAAGGCCTCAGCTACCAAAGACGCATTCTGGGCCTGCAAACGTTTTATTCACCCGACCCTCAGGAGAACGTGACTTCTCGTCGCCGCCATCCATTCCTGGTCCCAACACCATCACACTTTGTGGCGTAACTCAAGCCTTACACGTTCCCCCTAAGGAGCTCCGGGTCCGTTCAGTTAGCCTAAACATAAAAGACCGAGATATTGATTCGCGAAAGCCTGCGCTCGGCACTCCCGATGATGCTTGGCGGCATATATACTCATGCCCGGCCTTACAAGAGCGCTGTGCTTGGCTCTACAAGTGGCGTGTTTCAGGAATCGTATGAGAGTGCCATGCCTGGGCCTATTGCATTAGACAAAGGAACGCGACTACTCTTCTTTTTCGGGATGAAATTTTCCTCCTTATTGCGTCGTGTTGCTGCCATTTTTCTGCATCACGGTAAGCCATGTTTGCACTGCCGATCAACATGGGTGCCTGTTACATATTAAATGCGAAGCATTTCTTAGCGAACTTCGGTGACTTTGAGCGTATCTATCTATCTATCTATCTATCTATCTATCTATCTATCTAGCCGCTTCTGTTTGGGTGCTCTCGTGGTCACCCCTTAACTTGGCGTGAACCAAAATTAGCATGGAAGGGTAAGATGATTTGACGAATATGATGCGCTGGTCAGGACATGATTAATGTCACAATCCCGTCGCGTACGTCGTCAAGCGCTTCCCGCCAGACAGTGGCACACACATCGCGGGCGGTTATGTGCCGCTAGTAAGCGGGTATGTGCCACATGTGATTGACACTTAGTATTTACCCAGGAACGACGAGAACACAGGTGCGCAATTTTAACGCGTGAGCGTTAAGCAATACCCGACATCGATAGCGTCGACCCAACGAGGGAATAGAATAAATTTCAGTGTTAAGAAAAACCTGAAATAGGTAGCGTTGGCCACCCGACGAATGCAAATAATAAATTTCAAGGTGCAAGCAGGAATCGAACACAAGCATTCTGCGTGGCAGTCAAGCATTCTACCACAGAGCTACGCCAAGTCTCGGAACTACTTTTCAAATAGACGCTAATCACCGTAAAACGTCAATAGTGGTTGCAGTGCTGCCTACCAAATTCTATAAACATTACATATGTACTCCTTTCATACAGCCGTCACGTCGGGTTAACGTCTATTGTGGTGAGGTGCCATGCACTGAAATTGATTCATGGAGGAAACCGCAAGTGGATATAGAGGAGCCCTAATGACGAAAATAAGAACGAAATAGACTTTATAATGAGTGCACACCCAGACATCGTGCAGGATGTGGAAGTGCTGGGCAAGGTACGATGCAGTGACCATAGAATGGTACGGTCTCGAATTCACCTAGACTTGAAGAAGTAACGACAGAAACTGATAAGCGAGAAGCCAATCAATGAGCTAGAACTGAGAGGGAAAGTACAGGAATTCAGAGTCTCGCTTCAAAACAGGTACTCGGCTCTTATTGAGGAAGCCAACCTGAGCGTAGATATAATGAATGATAATCTGACGAGTATCATAACGGAGTGTGCAGTGGAAATTGGAGGCAGGGTAGTTAGATAGGACACTGGCAAGCTTTCCCAGGAAACGAGGAATCTCATTAAAAAGTGTCAAATCATGAAGTCTCAAGTACAACAGACAAAATAGAACTGGCAGAGCTTTCGAAGTTGATTTATAGGCGTAAGGTATGCGATGTAAGAAGGTATAACATAGAGAGAATCGAACACGCTCAGAAAAACAGAGGAAGCGTCAAAGCACTGAAGAGGAAACTTGGGATAGGCAAAAATCGGATGTATGCACTAAGGGACAAAGAAGGCAAAATAACTACCAATATGGATAGGATAGTTAAAATCGCGGAGGTGTTTTACAGAGATCTGTACAGTAGCCGGGAAAACCACGACCTTAATACTATAAGAACTAGCAGTAACCCAGATGACACCCCACCAGTGATAGAAGAAGTCAGAAAAGCCTCGGAGAGCATGCAAAAAGGCAAACCTGCTGGTGAGGCTCAGGTAATATCAGATCTGCTGAAAGATGGAGGACAGATTGTGTTAGAAAAACTAGCCACCCTGTTTACAAGGTGCCTCCTGACGGGAAAAGTACCAGAGTCTTGGAAGAATGCTAACATCATCTTAATACATGAGAAAGGAGATGACAAGGACTTGAAGAATCACAGGCCGATCAGCTTGCTCTTTGTAGTATACAAGCTATTTACAAAGGTAATTGCTAACAGAATAAAGAAAACATTAGAATTCAATCAACCAAAGGAACAAGCAGGATTTAGAACAGGCTACTCAACAATCGACCACATTCATACTATCAATCAGGTAATAGAGAAATTCTCAGAATATAACCAACCACTATACATAGCCTTCATAGATTACGAGAAGGCGTTTGATTCAGTAGAAATATCAGCCTTCATGCATAAACTGCGGAATCAGGGCGCCGATGAAGTTTATACAAACATCTTGGAAGAAATCTACAGGGGATCAACTGCTACCGTAGTGCTTCATAAAGAAAGCAACAGAATACCAATCAAGAAGGGTGTAAGGCAGGGGGACACAACCTCCCCAATGCTATTACCGCGTGCTTACAGGAGGTTTTCAGAAGCCTAGAATGGGAACGGTTAGGAACAAGAGTTAATCAAGGGTACCTTAGTAACCTGCGCTTCGCCGATGACATTGCATTGCTAAGTAACTCAGGGTACGAATTGCAACTCATAATTACGGAGTTAGACAAGGAGAGCAGAAAGGTGGGCCTTAAAATTAATCTGCAGAAAACGAAAGTAATGTACAACAACCTCGGAAGGGAGCAGCGCTTCGAGATAGGTAATAGTCCACTTCAAGTTGTAAAATACTATGTCTACTTAGGGTACGTGGAGCCGAACCACGGGATTGAAGTTACTAGAAGAATAAGAATGGGGTGGAGCACATTTGGCTTGCACTCTCAAATTATGACAGGTAGATTGCCACTATCCCTTAAGAGGAAGGTATATAACAGCTCTATATTGTAGGTACTTAGCTACGGAGCAGAAACCTGAATACTTATACAGAGGGTTCAGCTTAAATTGAGGACGACGAAGCGAGCAATGGAAACAAAAATTGGTAGGTGTAACCTTAAGAGACAAGAAGAGGGCAGAGGGGATTAAGGAACAAACGGGGTTTAAAGATATCATAGTTGAAAACAACAAGAGGAAATGGACATGGGCCAGGCATGTAGCACGTAGACAGGATAACTGCTGGTCTTTAAGGGTAACTAACTGGATTTCCAAAGAAGGCAAGCGGGTTAGGGGGGACAGAAGGTTAGGTGGGCAGATGAGATTAAGAAGTTTGCGGGTATAAATTGACAGCAGCAAGCACAGGACCAAGTTAACTGGCGGAAACGATGAGAGGCCTTTGCCCTGCAGTGGACGTAGTCAGGCTGATGATGATGATGATGATGATGATGATGATGCGAAGGATGTATACAGGACGCGTGTATTTGTAAAGCACGAATGTTACTTTCACTGCATTTCCAAGCAGAGGAAGATATTTTCACTACATTCACAATCAGGCGCGTGGCCGTGTGGGAGAACATCCGCTTTCCACGAAAACGACCCGGGTTCAATCCTAACTCAGACCCAAACGACGCGGGCTGAATCCCCACTCTAACCCACGGCTTTTTAAATAATTCATTTCATTTGAATCAATCTCGATTTTCGGTCGCGCATAAGATGATTTTTCACTCACAACCAACGATGCCGACGCCCAAATTTCTGTGAAACGAGCTCTTAAGGTGGTGCATGGTTTCATTATCGCCATCTTGCCAGTAATGCCGAAACGAAATAGGAACTTAATGAACAATAAACAATTTGTACTTCAGTCCCCATATATTTTATCACGTATTTATTGTCGCCTTAAGGTCAGAAAGAGGATTTGCCGAAATATAGAGCGTGCTTCAATTTCATCATCCCATTCAGACGACGGACCGAATCCGGATTTGTCGTGGACGCGGACGGCTAATCCGCGGATGATCCGCCTGCAGACGCATCCACACGACGGACGGTTTCCTACACGGAGGAAGGAAAAAGGTTTCCTAGGAGAAAACAGCCGGATTACCCTCGACCGCAGGTTCGTCGCTCACCTGCGCCCGCTGAAAGCAGACCGGTTTGAGAGTATTCAACATGGATGCCCGCTAGAAGCGACGCTTTACTGCAATGTCTGTCGCGTTGTGACAAATGAACGAGGAGTGTTATTCTGTCAGGAGAAAAGGTAGTTGCTGGCAGAATGTTCTTTCAACCCCATTGTTCCCCACTTGTAGAACTTCTGAACGCGTATCCCATCCTTTTTAGAAGCGGCGCGTCGCCGGTTGCAGAAGTTAGAAAATTTCACCATCATGACGGCTAAGAATCTCGCGTGTCAAACGACGGCGGCGACATTTCCCGAACCACCAAAAGTGAATTCTGCGTATTTAATCACCTGAGAACAAAGCCCCCGGAAACTAAGTAAACCATGCTCAAGCGTTGATGATGCCGACCAGTCATGCAGCTATTCGCGAGCCATGGATAGAGGTGTGCGCCGTCTGGTCGGCGCGCCGCCGCCGAGAGCTTTCACCGCGCCGCCGCCGCCGACGCGAACTGATCGGCGCGCCGCCGCCGCCGCCGCCGATGATTTTCATCGGCGCAATGGGCGCCATTTATGCGCCAATACTGACTTTTCACAGATTTGTCTTTTTCTTTTTCATCTTAATTTATATCTTCGTTTCACATTTTATGTAGCCAGTATAAACCAGGCTTCTTAGTTATCTTCATCCAGCTTCAGAGACCGAGAGTACCACTATGAACAGCTGCACAAGTTCTGCGGCCGCTGCATGAAATGATATATTGCACAAATTGACAAAAAATAAATGATAAATGTAACAGTTACAGTAAAGCATAGACGCTGCCATCTTAGGCTTAAAAGCAATTTTCGCTGGGTTTAAATTGTCGTAATTAGCAATGATTATGGTCATACGACGTTGAATGTACTGGCCCAGCGTGTTGATGCATGCGAGTTCACCGTAGCCTATTCGAATATTTATATGGATGCAAAACGGCGTCATTATCAGTCCAAGATGGTAGCCTGTGATCGTGCCCGAAACAGGACGTATATACAGAAGAAATGAAGTAGTAGCAGTGCAGCACGAATGCAGTGCGTTAGGTGAAGGACTACACAAAGCCCCGAAGGATGAAATCGAAAGGGAGAAGTTTAATGGAGATTAAAAGCGTCGAGGCATAATACATGCTCGAACCTACTCAGGGTATATCATCACCTGTCCGTGGTGTTAAAGTTGATGATTTTCGAGGATGACCACTCATATGCAGCGCCTAAACATGCTGCAGAAAATATTCACCATCTGTTTTATTCTTTAACCTCCGTTGGTACCGGCCTTTTCAGGCATCAGATATCCGGGATGAAGATGCCAAGGCAGTAAGATGGCAAGAGAGAGAAAGGAAGGCTGGGGGATCAACCAGATCTTGGCATCCGGTTTGCTGCCCAGCTCTGGGGGTGGAGATATAGGGGCAAGAAGGGGGTGTAGAGAGACAGAAAAGAAAACGCATGTGCACTCAGGAGTAGGATGGCAAACTTAACAGAGGATTTATTACGTTCTGTACAGACAGGGTGAGAGATCTCTTGCGAATGAGCTGGGTGGCTCATTATAAAGTGTGCGTTTTGACTAAATCAGGTAATGGGTCCAGAACGTGCTGTTGAATCAAGGGACACACACACCATTTCTGACGGTGCCGCTCACACTCGCTCAAGTCGTCTTTGATTGGGGCGTGGTCATCACATTGAACCTGTGACGCCAAGAAACCATTGTGGTCGTCTCGTCGAACGTCTTATGGTGTCGGAATGCCACCTCACTTCTCGGCTAAGATGGAAAAAACACGGCGGACAGCAGGCTGGCAGCCCTTTGGTGACTTGTTTGATGAACAAAGAACACCTCTCTCCCCCGTCAGCCCAGGCGCCGCGCGTAACAACGCTATCCAGTGGTGAGCAGAGGCGTATTAAGCTTGTCTGTGGCCACCAGTTTTAAAAATAACAAAAAAAATTGAAAAACTTGCCAGCAGAAAGTTTACAAGAGACGGCTGGATTCGTCAATAATGCGGAGACAGACACTTAAGCGGCATGTCATATATGACGTAGTCCAGCAAACATATTTTCATCACGTAACTTCAACGGACCTACAGGCACTGGGAAAGATGAATAATAATTGTTGCGGGCAGTGGTGATGTACTTCTGTTGCGAAGGTAATGCTCAGAATCAACAAAATAAATCTTAACATTATATTCAGGTCTTGGTAAACAGTAAGTAAAGTTAGAAAGCTCCTCAGGTGGCCAAGTAATAAATTACTTCACCATACTTTATGGTGAAGTAATTTGCAAATAAATAATGCAACCACTGTTTAATTGATATTCAATGACGTGACCAGTAATCAACGGTGTGTCTTCGCTATAAAAACTGGAACGTTATCTGCAGACACAAGCGGGGGAATGCAGCGGAGAACGAATATGTCACGTAATAAAAGCGATGTGATGTTGCACATTTTCGCCTCTACAACTCCGTTCCCTTTTGCTTGCTCGTGATGTATTCGAAGGAGCTAGCCAAGTCTCTGGTAGAAGTCGAGCAGAGTAGCCGGGGCTGATAAGAGGAACGTTTACATACACTATTTACACACTAAAGGTAGCGTAATACTATATGTTGATGGTAGCATCATGGAAGCTTGATGGGAGCTTCTGAGAGCTGTATGAGAGCGTCTCTGTGCTCGCGTTTTAGGCCCCGGTCTTCCTAAAATTCTCTGCAGGAGAAAACAATGGACAGTTTGCACTAATCTGCAAGGCAGCTTTTCTGTAAGGTTAGTTTTTCAAAACTCTCGTTCACAGACTGCTTTTCTCGCTCATTTCATTTTTGTCATTCCCCTTTTTGAGATCTTGTTGTACTCGCGTGCCTTCGCTAGAATTTGGAGAGGTGACATTTTGTTGTAATCGCGGGCTCAAAATGAGAAAGAAAAGCAGTCTGTGAACGAGAGTTTTTGGTTGAAAAACAAACCTTACAGGAAAGCCACCGTGCAGATCACTGTAAACTGACAGACTGCATGTCCATTCAGTTCAGGGCAGTCCAAAGGAATAGACCTCTCCCTTTTTGTAAACAGTGTGACGTCACTGCGGGCACCCCGCCCCCTACACCCCTCTCTCGAAACAGGTGCTAGTTGGCAAGAAAGTTCCTCCGGTGGCATCTTTGTGCATAGCAGAGCTGCTTGTCTGCATTCTTTCGACAGAAATTTCTACATTGCTATGTTCTAAAGTTACAGCTTTTGAAAGAAGGGGGTCACTGAAGGGTTACTGCCCATAGTGTGGAAATTTGCTCATCGCAGTTGGATGGACGGAGAAACTGTTTAGAGTACTGAGAGACGCGACTAACATGCAGTGGGCTTCACCCACGTAGATGATAGCCATAAAAAAAATTTGATCTGTTTTGAAAGCGAACATTTTGAATGTACATGATTACTGGCTCTTTGAGAAATATTTGCATGGCATGGCTGTAAACTTAATCTATTTCCATCGTGGCATGTGCAATACGAGGTACAGCAATGGTGGCAGCATGGTTTTGAGCTGCTGTGCGCAAAGTCACGAATAAGATTCTCACTCATTGCCCAAAAGTCTCATCGGAGATGAATGAAAAAAACACCACTTCTTTCCGTTGGTTAGACTGAGGTTAAGATATCCTCGTGAAAATCAAAGTGAAGTTCTGCCGCTGCGTTTCTCAATAACCTAGTAAAAATTCATGTTATGTAAAACCCGACATCTTGATATTATATATAATATTATCTGGCACAGTTATCTTGCTGCATTTGACACCTATAACATGTTTTCGTACCTATCGCTCCTTTAAGCCTTATACACAAACTTCTAACGCGCATTTTCACTTCATAAGGATTGAGTCGTAAATGTACAAAGTAGATGAGAAACCAAAATCTTCGCTGTTTCCATTAACACATATCAGGTATCCGATATTACGAGTTATAGCCGTGGTGAAGCATATATGCAGATTCGGCAACGCTACAACATGCTTATAGCTCATGCGTAGTCGTATATATCACCAGGAGATCATGTACTTTTATTTTTCTGCAAGCCACACATACGTTGAGATGTACCCACTCGCGGATAATCGCGTCAAATGCATTTTTACCTTGACTAAAATGTCAGATCGTAAAGCTATATCGACAATCTGATACTGAAACTGGCCCACAACGAATACCAGTGTTTTCGCAAACAAGACGCATCGCATTATTCACACTGCACACACCATGCACAATATTCCCAATTTTACCGTGTGTAAAGATGAACCAATATTGTCGATGCCTTTTAACGCACACTACACGCCACCGTCAACACTGCACATTTTCAAAGAAGATGCCGCTGTTCCTCGCACAAGCCGCCACGTGTGTTCACTTCTCGTAGATAAACAGCCAGCCGGCCAGCGTAGCGAACATTTCATCACGCACTTTATCACACACCTAGATGTTCTCTGACACATGCCACAGCGAATATTGCCACTGTGAGATGAAGATTACGCTTCAAAAGGAAGAAAAAAAATTGCCCCAAGCACGAGCGACTGCACCCACACAGGCACCGGCAGGAGTGTTTTGCCAACCACCACCTTGCACGTGCACCGGTGACGTCACGCGGTGACGTCCCCTGGTAGAGGTCTATTGTCGTCTTCATCTCCGTCCGTCGAACTGGGGGCGGGGGGGGGGGGGGTAGTGGTTAGAAGAAGGCGCCTAATTTCCGCAGCTCAGCAGGGAGCGCAGGGCGCAGCGAATAAGGATAAAAGAACGAGAGAGGGAGAAAGCGAGAAAAAGTCAAATACTGCCTTCTTTTCAACCCAGGAAAGAGAGAGAATGCACGTTCAGTTCGCCACATGGTGAGAGAGAAACACAACGTAGGTCACAGTGCAATAATACGCACAACACAGCACAGTGCAATAACATTGCATCGCACGTGCAGAATATGGTCTGCAGTGCTAGGCAGGCTAGGGCTTGAGGAAATGGAAGACTTCCAAGCACCACAGAGTGTGGGAAACATACCTGACGACGGATCCCAAGCGCGTCCTCGTGGCACGTCGAACAAATCAAGCATCCTCGATTTCAAACAGCTCTTCCTAAGCCTGACGATAGTTATTGCGCGAGAACAAAACGACGACACAGAGACAAGAAGGACACGAAAGACACGAGTCTCTGTGTCGTCGTTTTGTTCTCGCGCAATAACTATCGTCATGCCATACCAACTAGCCCAAGCTGCCACACTTCCTAAGCCGTCGTCAGTCAGGCGTGTCCAAAGAGTTTTTGACGAGGGGAGCCAACAGCCCTAAAGAATTCGAAGTATGACTTTTGTGTTGTCCCAACTTTGGGCGCACCTCGAGAGCGTTCACCCGGAACAAATCAGGGTAGGCTTAGCTTCAATCATCCCCCGCGTCCAAGCGGCGCCCAGCCAGGGAGGCCGATCTTAACATCTACAGACACACGCACACAAGTACGCAAATGTTAATATTTCACCTCATCGGTCATTTAGTGAAGGTCATTTCATTTCCACATCCTTAAACGAGAGTTAGGAATAGTTGATATCCAAGCATTTTTTAAAGATAGTTGACTGGTGTTTATCAAAGGACCTAGAATGAGTTCCGGGGAGGGGGAGATATGAACAGTTCTATCGTTTGAAAAATAAATTTTTCGGCTTTACAAGCCGGAACGTCAATACGACGACAAGACACGCCACAGTAGGAGGTTTAAAATATTCGGAACCATAGGTTGGCAAAATAAATGAAGCCTATATAGACTCGCTCAGTAAATGTGCTTTTATCTTAGGACTCGATATAGGGCCCAGCCGATAGCCGGTATTTGGTCACATATATAAATGACCAAAACCATTTTTCTCTGCAAAATATTTTCGCAATAGACTGCTTTCATGGAGTAAATCAGCCCGACATTTTTCGAATACACCTGAGGTAGTCACCAAAACGCCTTGGACGTTTGGCGTGGAATGACCGATCAAACTTTACGTCGATACCTATCACTTTTCGTCTCCACTGTCTCTTTCCAAGTTCGTGTTCTTCCTTTCTTGACATTCAACTTCACAGTAATTTAACAAATCCGCATTATATTGGTTCTATAGAAGAAGATAGCTTGGGGTATATGCATCCTAAATAAAACTTGGCCGTGTACTTACGCCCCATCTCACGGTTTTGTATCAATAATTTCACCATTCTCATCTCATGATATTGCCACGTGGTTGCGACGGCAAAGAATATGGTACTTGGGTTCCTCAAGACGACACTTTTTATTTCGTGAACGTGTGCCTAGAAAAGTACAGAGTACTAGAAATTCACGCTTTACGCAGATAGCGGTAATTAGAGCATTGGTCGTCGGTACTGTGATCTGCGTGAAGGTACGTCGCTATATATACCCGTGGCATCGAACATCATCAGTATTGTAGGTGTCTCAAGCTTATCAGAAGATTCTAAAATAATCTAGAATTTTCGCAGACACCCAAGCGTGCTTTGCACAAGGCAATTGATTAATATGTGGTGTTTAACGTTTCAAAACCACCATATGATTATGAGAGATGCCGAAGTGGAGGACTCCAGAAGTTATGACAACCTGGGGTTCTTTAACATGCACCCAAATCTGAACACATGGGCCTACAGCATTTTCGCCTCTATCGAAAATGCAGCCGCCTCAGGCGGGATTCGATCGCGCGACCTGCAAGTCGGCAGCCGAGTACCTCAGCTACTGAACCACAATGGCGGTGCCTTTGCGCTAGGCAGTGACATAAAAATACAAGCGATGTGGCAGCATAATAACGTTAAAATTTCAGCAGATGCGACAGGCTCCACTGTGGATGCTATTTTCATACAGAACCGTCAGCGGGTAGCCAAGCGTTGCTAGGTGGATCGACATTTTTGGGTATTTTAAGTAGGCTAAGTTTCGACCTGAAACATACGGCGTGACGACAGCACTCAAGTTGACTGTAAATTTTAGCGAAACGAAGTGCACGCTTCTGTTGGATGATATGCATATTATTAAGAAGCTGTTGTGTATTCTTCAAAGGTCGAGATCATCAATGGTCGAACAAACCTTCACTATCACGTGCTAGATGAAAGGAATATATCTATGTAATGTGTACAGCCAGCCTATAGACCGCAACCACAACTGACGGTGTGGGCCGACATCACTCCTGTAAGTCTATATATTTAGAGTTGTATCCGTTACAGTAAAAAGTAACTAAATACGTTACTCGTTACTCTAATAAAAGAAAGGGAACGTTTCACGGCTTCACGTTATATATATACATAAAAAAGGTAACGCATTACCAATACCGTAACAAAAAAAAACGAATGTTACCTCTGCGGTAGCTCCGTTATCATCCGTTTTAATCAACGTGTCTTTGCCGCAGAAACCCACAATGAGAATTTTTAAATTTCAAATTTATGTTTCACACATACTAACCCAAGCAAGGATTGTACTCAATGTTCAATTAACGAGAATTATTTGTACAATTGTGCTGAACCTTAGCAATGTTATATAGAGGCCTAATGACGCCTGCCTATGATGGCTTCTGGCTCTGCAGTGACACAGGGCGAAACCATTTTTTTTTCTTGGAGCATTATACGCAAAGTGAGGTTCAATAATCTACTGTATTCACAAAGAAGCTATCATTGAACTCTCAAGAAATTTACAACAATCGGTCTTTTCTTGATCCTTCAGCACCTTCAATAAAGCATGTCGAAATCGGTACTGTTCGTCCTAGCAACCGAAATGGCCCACCGTGCGCCAGTAGGCAATCACGGAGGCCTACGGAGGCCTTCATTGGTGCCTTTTTATTGGGGAGGGGGGTATTGGGAGATGTCGTGGGGAGGAGGGGGGGCACTTGCAAATTTGTGACACCAGATGTGGCTTGCGGACGCGTAAGTCTAGAAAAATCACGAAGGGGGACACACATCTTGCAATAGAAGCCATATTGTTTGTAATATTTCGCAGGTTTTATTTTTGTTTATATAAGAATTAAAATCATGCCTAGAAATCAAATTGCTTTGGGACGTTAAACCCTACATATCTATCTAGAAATCAAATTGACAAACGAACGTAGGTTCCCAGCACTCGTAATTGCATTCTTCTATTGAGTCTTCTTTTCCGGAACCAGTCGAGAGTGGCAGTTGCGATTTCAATTGGCCATTTTGTTTTAATATTTTGGAGGTTTTATTTTTGTTTATATAACAATTAAAATCATGCCGAGAAATCAAATTGACAAACGAACGAACGTAGGTTCCCAGCACTCGTAATTGCATTCTTCTATTGAGTCTTTTCCGGAACCAGTCGAGAGTGGCAGTTGCGATTTTAATTGTCTCATACACCTGATGGGTATTGAGCACATGTACACGTTACAAAAAAGCATTAAAAGTTGAATGTTTTACACATACTTATCAAGCATTCTTATTTGCGACGTTTTTAAAAGAAATTTTAATGGGGCCCACTTGCAAGGGGTGTTCCCCTCCCCTGACCGAGCACAAAGGGGTCGGGAGTCAACGTTCTCTGCAGGCGTGGTCAACGGCCCTCAAGGTCGTGACCAGTGTGGACTGTGTATCTGAGCAAATATTGCATTTGCTCCCATCTGCACATATTGCCATCGACAGGTTTTTGTCTTGGGGGTAAGCAAACCCTTTTTTCAACTTGCATCATGGCTGAGGGAGGGGGTGGTGTTGGTGTCGCTAGAGTAGGTAGCAAGTGCTGGTGCGGCTTGAAGGGATCAAGTGCCCCTTTTGCACCACCCGCCTCGCCCACGCCCATGTCTACACTTCATTCATTGAACGCTGCGGTGAGGACTAGTTGACTAAATGCGCAGATTTGTTTTATTCCGCATCTTATACCGCTACATAAAACATTCTCATATTGTGAAAAATAGGTATTTCGATTCGTTTGAAGGAAAGTAACATTCAAGGCATGACAGATACTCAAAAGAGCGGTTTTCTGCAATCGCAATAAGAAAACTCGTAGCAGAGGTGCTTTTTTTTTTCGTGCAGCGTACAATGTAAAAGTGAGATCTAACTCGGAAAAAGCGAACTGAGTGACGTGCGTCGGTGCTTGCTCAATGTTCAACGAAAGAAGGCTTCATGAAGTATGACATAGCCAACAACAGAAACAAACTGCTGCATCTTAAATTTAAAAAAGAACAAGCAAAGTGCTGCACATTCGTGGTAGAACATGGACATAGATTGAAATACGCGTATTTTATTATGAAAGCGGAATAAAAACTATTTACAAAACGCTTTTCATTCATCGTGATGTCGACATATCTGTGTAGTGTCATTAGTGCTATTTCGATGAAAATCCCTGAATTCCAACTAATTCAGTAACCTGTGCCAGAACAGCCTTTTGAATTTTCAGTTTCGGTTTCCCGCGCCGCCGGCGCCGCCGCCGCCGATGAAATAACCGGCGTGCGCCGACGACGCCGCCGCCGCCGACTCTGGACGACCCCCACGCCGCCGCCGGTCGAAATCGCCTCGGTAGAGTGTACTCTAGCCTCGGCGCACACCTCTAGCCATGGAGGACATGCCGCGAGCAGACGAAAGTGTACTGGTTGCCACCGACCCCAAGCTATTCCGCTGAAGTACCGGCTCTCCCCCCGCCAGAATCCCGATGTGAGAAACAGGTTGGGTTCATCCGTCCGCGAGCCCCGCGGACGAGTCGCGACGAGGGGAATCGCTGATGTAAGGTCACGTGACGCGCCGTCCGTCCCGCCACATCGGGATTCGGTCCGTCCCACCACTCGGTATCTATCACCGACAGCGCTAAGGCCAAGGAAGTTCGCCGTAAACACGTGTGTGATTCTGCTCTTCCATATAATATCATGTATGAGCCGTGAGAGCACCTCTGATCAAAAGCTCACCAAAGAATCCACGGATCGCCAGTTCCTAACATCTGCAAGGCGGTCATGCCAGCTGTTTTTGGCTTCATATGCAAGTACTTGTGCTCTGCTAATGTAAATTGTGGACTTATGTCAACATAAAAGTCTGACGTCCTTTACCAAGCAATTGCCTTTGGGACAAAACTGAAGCCAATATCTGTCATAAAATATGCAAGAAAACTAACATGTTTAAATAAAGTTTTTCCATTCCATTCCAAACTAACATGTTTTTTTTTTCTAGAACCAGTGACACAAGTTTGTTTCTGTGTGGCGACGTCCGCTTTTCAATGATAGCTGGGTTGCGTTCGGGGTCACTATGGATACCGACATGGCAATTCTCTTAGGGGACGTTCATCCTGAGTGATGCAAACGGGACGGCTTTAAGCTCTCCCATAGTAGAGTACCTAGAGTACTCTGAATCGTTACCCACTTCTTCTAAACACAGCTATATCATAGAGAAAGAAGAAGACAAGAGACACGGAGGAGTCCGTGACTACCCATCATTCCCATGCTCGCTGAAGCGCTGTGCATTGCAGCTCCCATAGACACTAGCGCCAGTGTTCTCTCTAGTGTATATTGGAAACTCTATGGGTGTGGCACTGTTTTTTCTTCTCATGCGGCAGCCATCTTTCTAGAGGAGGCGTTGCTCTAGTACATTGTACCACAGGGTTTCTCAAAATTAACTGGAGGGCACTCTGGCGCTGCGATCATTCAGCGACTATGGGAATGATGGGTAGTACACACACTTGCCTAGTCTTTCGTTTTTGCGGGTGGCGAATCGTACTTGCGGGCGGCTTCGTTTAATGCTGTGCTTCGATTTTGTTTTGAAAGAAAGATTTTGTTTGAAAGCCCTTTTGAACTTTGTGACCCAATTTGTAAAGGTAATTTGAAAAAAATAGGGCGGTGAAGCGCAATTGCTAAACATTTTCTGATTTTTGTTTCGTGAGAAAACAGCTTTAAGCCACACAAACACACACGGAGCCAAAAGCAGGCCAGAAGTACGAAGTTTAGACAAATGTGTGTACTACTAGTCACGGAGGAAGGAAACCTTTTTCCTTCCTCCGTGACTACTAGTAGTCTACTACTACCCACGGAGGACCTTCCTCCGTGACTACTACCCGACTACCCATCATTCCCATGCTCGCTGAAGCGCCCTGCGTTGCAGCTCCTATAGACACTAGCGCCAGAGTTCCTTCCATGACCTACTACACTCCTGACCTGCCCAGAGAGCACCTCTTCCAGCGCCCACGTTCTAGTTCATACCTTCTGCCGCTAGGGCCGTAACCTACGAGCGGCGTGGCGCTAGGCAGCACCTGCCTCGCTGACGTCATCTTCACTCTTTGTGGTCAAATTTTGACCAACAAAGCACTCGTAGTGCGTATTTATGATCCAAAATTTAGAATTATTCAGAAATAATAATACTAAAAGACATTCAGAATTTTTTTGCAATAAAATGCACGCGACCACGCATAGGCTGCCCTACATCGTGTAAATCTACGGGTTCCCACGTTTGTCAACCAGTGTGCTATAAATACTCAAGCGCTCTGAACACCTTGCTTAACCAGCAATGTATGGGAAGAAATAGTCACATATATGCCGCCAGTTCACTGCAGAATGCAGGCATTCTTATACCAGCGCCTACAAAACAACCGTAAAGAAACAGACGAACAGGTTATAGGTAGCGCCACCTACGGCGAGCGATTGAACGAGAGCGGGGACACGCGCTCCCATAGGAACCCCGCTATCTGAACAGGTCAGGAGTGTAGTAGGTCATGGTTCCTTCTAGTGTATATTGTACCCTCGTCCTCGCGACCGATGCGGGGCGCTCACTTTTTGACGTAACGAACGGGACGCCTTCGTCCCATTCTAGAACGCGTACAAGACTGTTGCATTATTCCACCCGATGTGTCTTCGCTTTGTCCTGCCAGTTGTATATTTTCAGCAACATGAGGCAGGCGTGTTCGCGCTCAGCCGTTCAGTTCACAAATTATTGGATGCGCGCCTTTAGCCGTGCCGGAATCGAGCCAGGGGAGGCTAGAGCTTCACTTGGCTGTTTTCTCAGCAGTGTACTCGGTAGAAGAGCGGCATTAGAGGTCTGTAAGTACGTCACGTTTCATCTGGTGGATGAAGAATAAACAGATATATTTTCAAACTCTCTTCGTTCACAGATTCAAACACGACCAGAGAGCGCGAAGCATATCCTACCTCGACATGTGCATCGACTAAACTACTACTGCCAAAGAAGAGCGCAAAGGTTATTCGTCCAATTACGCGCATCTGCTGCACGTATTAACACGTTCACACCTGTTTGTTTGTTCGTATAGGTTGCCTGTTCAATATATCTTGGGAGAGTGGCACTTTCACGGACTGCCCCTGAAAATGTGCCAACCAATATTCATTCCAAGACCAGAAACAGAAACGCTTGTAGACGTTGTCTTGTCGCACATTAACCGTAGCGACAGTGGCATTGAACGTATCTTAGACGTCGGCTGCGGCACAGGTGCCATTTGCCTCGCGCTTGCTTCCCGAACTACTAAGGTATGTGAGCGTTTTCAGCGGAATCGGTTATGCCGTGTGTAATCGGGGGCGTCGCGAGGATATATCGCGTACTGTTATCTCACTTAACACGGAGCACTTAAGATGCCATCTGGGTGCTTGCATATGCAATGCATGGGTAGTTCCAGCATGTGCACAGCACAGCATTGCTGAGATTTCCTGCGAATGACTAACACTGTCAAGCATGAAGGGACATTTAGAGTTGAGTTACTTCAAGTGAGATTTCAATACCCAAAAGGTATATGGTGTGTTTTGCATGAAAAGGTAAACCCACAATTTAGATATGACTGTACAAAAAAAGGGGGAGGGGAGTAGGGTATAAGTTGATAACACAGACTTTGTTTTTACTAAATGCCATATTAAAAAAGCCCTTGCTCGTGAGTGCGCATCAAGGAATCTAACTGTCATAAAACATATAGTCTGCAGGGCACTGGTGTGTGAAAAGCTGCCCATGTGCACTAAACTACCAGACATTTTGTTTTCTGACAATTGAGTGAGAAAGCACGCTACTTAAATTAATGCACCTGTATTCATATTTCATGTTTCCAGGTTCATTACACAGGCATTGACAAGAATGTTCTGGCTGTCAAACTAGCTGAAGAAAATGCCTCGCAACTGGGCATGTCAAAAAAAGTGTCCTGCTACGTGGCTGAGGTGACATCAACTGGCTTAAAATGTTTGCTACCTCACTTGATCGGCACAGTTTATGATGTCATCGTCAGTAATCCCCCTTATATTGCCATTGAAGAGTCGCGCTCAATTGAGCCAGAAGTATTGAGGTGAGTGATTGTATCGCAAGGTCAACAACTGGGCTAGTATGTAAGGTTCCATTCATACTCTATGAGCGCAAAAAACACCCAGGCGTCATGTCTACTTCTTCATCTGTGTTTTTTCACTTTCCAAAACCCTAATAGAGTGATTTTACACTTAGAGGGGAATTAGGGGTTAGCTGCTGTGCATTTTTGAATACTTGGCACTTTTTATTTTTTTTTGCTAGTGATGGTCTCTTTCCACCTGTAGTTGTCTTGTGAGGCCTTCATCAAACTGCTCAGTAAAAAATTACTATCATTGAGCTTCCATGAAAGTGATATATGGTACAAAAATAATTTCACCTTTGCACCTTTAGGTACTTTTGAGATGTTACCCATTTTCAATTCTTCTAAACTTTCAAAGAATCACATTTTCCCCATGCATTCCAGTTGGTTATATACAGACACAATTGATTATTGTAAATTGTCCCTATAAGTTTCGGAAGCTGCAATCAGCCTAGTTAAAAAGTGGTTTGAAACTAAAAGCACAAGCTCAAGGCAAATCCATGTGCAAGCCACTTTTTTCACGCTATCTGAACTTCCATACTTGTACTAACATAACACCACACCATTTGTTTGCATTGTTATATAAAACTATGATAAAAGCATGTTATCTTCACACGCCATTAATACATGCTATTTAACTATTTGAATAAAGAGAGCAGTTTGGACTTTTCAATCCAATGATTAAATAGCTAAGCAATATTTATTCAAACTTAAAAGCTGAACAGTTTTTTGCATTCCTTCACCTATCACACTATTTTGTAATCCCTATGCTTATTTACCATGTCTTTGTGCATTGTCTAAAGTGTGAATTGCCTTCCTGCGATCTTTGCCACAATTAAAGATTTTCAATTTTAATGTTGCTAATTTAATACTTAAGAACCCATATTTACTACAATCATGTTTTAAATTTGTATATTGTATTGTTCTTGTTAACTTTACCTGTCTGTTTTGCTAGTTGTACTGTTGTTTCTTGTATGCAGATTTCACAGCAGGTCCCCCTTAGAGTTTCTGCTTTGAGAGCTCCTCCTGTGACACTTAGGCACTGTCACTTGTATTTTATTTCATGACAACAAACAACTGGGAGATCAATATTTAGAGAAAGCAGCTCTTTTTATATATATATCTGTCAGCTATCACCAGACATAATATACAATATGTTCTATTGTGGATGTAAACAATTCAGTTTCCATGCTGTGGAAATGTACTTCTAAAGGTTTCAATTATGTCTTCAGGCATGAAGACCATGCAGCACTTTTTGCTGGCGTTGATGGTTTGGACGTTGTGCGAGGCATTCTGCAGTTGTCAAAGACAAGGCTCAAAGTTGGAGGCATCTATTTATAGAAGTAGGGCTGTCGGCATCCGCCCCTCATTCAAGCCATGTTGGCAGCTCAAGAGCACAGCGAGATGTTCAAGCTGCTGGCAGTGCACCCAGACTTCACATTAAGGCCGAGGTTTGTTGAAATAAAACGAATAAAGTGAAAATATTTCAGTGGAGTCTGTGGAAGGAAACGAGTTGAATAAAGCAGTACTGGCATGACTTCCCTTCTTGCATTAAATGAATGGCATATGATGTCTGTCTACACCCTAGAGCTAACAGTGGCAAGCCTAAAAATCACTAAAATAATTTTCTGTGAAAGCATCTCCACAATTAATGTTGGCATCATTTTTGGAAGGTTGCACAGCATTGAGATAATGCAATGCAGAAAGAAAACAATTGTGTAGAAAGTAGGTTATAACATTAGTTATTTTCTCTAACTCAGTTTATGTTGCTGCTTGTCTAGAAAACCAATGTAGCAGCCAAGAAATAATATCTCGGGTTTTGCATGCCAAACCACAATATCATGTCATAGTGGGGGTACTGGAAATATTTGAACCATCTGAGCTTCTTCTAACGTATACCTAAATGTATGTAGGCAGCTGGTGTTTCATTTATTCTGCTTCATAGTATGGTTGCCGTGGCCGAGAATCGAGCCCTCATCCTTAAGCTCAGCCGTGTAACACTTGACTTGCTAAGCCACTTTAAGCAGATGACTAAGGAAGCCTTAGTATTTCTTTTTTTTGTATTTTTCTTGTCACGGGGGCTTCCACCCGCCATGACAATGTAAAATGTATTTATTTTTGGACAAACCTCTTCCATGACTACACTTCTATATTTATGAGCCATTAATGGTTCATATTGCTCCAAATTAACTCTAAAATATAGAAAACATTTAGGAAGTATCTATAGGTCATTTTAATGAACAAGTAATGTTATAGTATGAGAGGTCTTTAAATGAACAGCTCATACTGCTTGCTTACTTTAAGTTTGTTAAAATTATATAAGTGATGTCACATCTTAAAGAAGTTAAATGGCTATCTTCACATCTTAAGTTATATGTGGGAACAAACTGCATCCAGATCTGGCCATCAGAAATATCAGAAACATGATGTCCAAACTCGGGGAAGTTGGCAAAACTTGCCACTTGAGAGAAATGCATTTTAAAGGTAAAAATGAAACTCATCCATGCGACAAGGCATATTTTTCATTATAGGAGCGTGGGAATCATGATTACTTCGAACATGTGGCTTTGGTGAACTCTTCATGCGAAATGCAATGGCAAGCAGCAAGGCGATCAATTCCCAGGGGATAATAGGAATAATATCTGTAGTTGTACGGTCCCAAAAACCACGATACGATTATGAAACAGAAGTGGAGGGCACCAGAAATTTCGCCCGTCTGGGTGTTTTTTAACCTCCACCGATATCGCACAGTACAACGGGTTTCTACCATTTTGTCTCCATTGAAATGTGACCGCCATGGCAGGCATTAAAATCCGCGACCTTCCAATTCCCAGGGAACTTTAGACAATGATATCTTTTCCATTAACAGCCAACTAATGCTTTTGAAAAGGGTCTTGAACCTATTCCTGTTTAAAATACAACCTTCATTTATTTTTTTATTTGAAAGATAGAGAAACTAACTTGACAAAACATGTAAAACAGAAAAAAATATGCAATTTGGAAGAAACACGCATTGTTTGAGTAACATCTCCCCTTAAAGAGGCCCTGAAACACTTTTTCAAGTAACCATGGAATGAATTCACTGAAGAGCTTATTGCCATACGAATTCAATGCTGCAAAAATTTTAAGAATCAGTCCAGTGCGAATGGAGTTACAAAGCTTTGTCGCATGCTGGAGATCTGGAAGCTAAGCAGGGAGGGATGGCAGGCGCAAATAAAATACACCAGGTGCACCTCGTGACCTCGAGCACTTTTTTTTTATCGAATGCGTGGCTTTTTCAGTGTGATCGCACGTGAACACATGGACAAGTCACTGGCTCCCGCGGCGATCTGTCACGACCGAGCGCGCCATGTTCAAATCACCCAATGGCTGATAGATGGGCTTTCTAGGAGTGGTTTTTGAGCGTCTTATGTCATTTGTCGAGAGAAGAGAAAGCAAGTTTTAGCTGCCTTTGATAATTTATTGTGAATTCTAGGCCACGTGCAGCGCTACAATATTTCGCTCGCGTGTTCTCCGGAGCCTTTACTACCAATCGGCAGCATTTTCTGACCATGCTCAAAAAGTGTTGCAGGGCCTTTTTTTAAGTGTGAACACTCTTGGGGCAGGCAATATATTTTTTCAAATTTCTAAGGCCTTGGTAGTACATATCACAAACATATGCAAATATTCGTTTCAAATGAGTTCAGTAAACAGCGGTGTGGGCTGAGCTACAGTAAGCTTGTGCACATTACTCAGGTTTTGCCACACAACATTTGGCTGAAAATTCAAGGACTTTTCAAGCATTTCAAGGCTACAAGCAGAAAAATTAAAGGAGTGTGAACGTAATTTTGTTTTCACACATTACTTAAAAAAGGAGCTCTACTTTTGCACTACTTTCTTTTTTTCAAAAGCAGTTATCTCCGCCTCTAGCGGTTTGACGAAAACTGCTGGCCTTGACATGTCACGTCATTTCTTGCTTTGGCGTCTGTCAAAAAAGTGAACTGCTAACTCCAGCAAGCACTTCACAGTTTTTTTTAGCATTGTCTTCCTTTCTTGCATGCTCTGTAGTTTGAGCTCGAGTTCTTTTCTTTCCGAGGTTACCTGTTGTGCCAAAGCTTCATTCTTTCATGTGTAACTCACATCTATGCTTGGCTTGGTGCACTGAGGACTCTAGTTCTTTCGACAGTGGATCGTTAAGCTGCCCATCGTGGATTTTCACAGCCTCGCAATGTCTTGTTGAGAGATATACAAGAACTCTGCCATGTTTTCGACTGCTATCTGTTCACACCGAAACCTCGTTCTACTGACACCTGTCCATGGCTAAGCAGGAGAAGGACCTTGAGCACTTCTCATAAGACTCAGAATGACGGGTCATGCTTCATAAAGTGCACAAAGGGAATGCCAAGATGTCACGGTCTCTTTCATAGTTTTGTAATTTATGATCTTTTTCTTAACAAAATTGAATATACTGTGCGCACTGAATATCTCTATTGTGCTCAGAAAAAAACATGTTGTCAATCAAAACTGTTAACAACTTTTGAGCTTCCCGAAGCACATTTATATCTTCAACATCTTTCTGGGGTCCGTCAAAACATAACAACCCTCTAATGTGAGGGCACTTAAGAAGACTTCTCCCCACGATTTTCAAAAACTTCCGACACTTGCTTCTGAACTCAAAAACACATTTGGCACTCACTTTCCAGCTCTTCAGGATCTTTTTCAACGCACGTCCAGTGTCCACCTTTTCAAGCGACATGTAATTGCCAGCATTGTTGACATTTATTCGCAGGATATTTGTGATGTTCATAGCTTTTGTCAATACTGAGTGCTTTATAAACCTTGCAAAGCGGCTCCTCAGGACAATTTCAAGCTCTTTCGCTAATAAAAAACAACCTTCGGGCAATCACTCTGAAAAAGTCAAGAGAGAAAGGTTGCACAACCATTTCAATATAGTTCAGTTTCACAAGTGCATTGATTGATATATAGGGTTTAACGTACCAAAACCACCATATGATTATGAGACGCTGTAGTGGAGCGCTCTGGAATTTCGACGACCTGGGGTTCTTTTAACGTGCACCCAAATCTGAGCACACAGGCCTACAACATTTCTGCCTTCATCAGAAATGCAGCCGCCACAGCCGGGATCCGAACCCACGACCTGCGGGTCAGCAGCCGAGTACCTTAGCCACTAGACCACCGCGGCGGGGCCAGTTTCACAAGTGCAATGCAAGCAGGTCCCTTAAAAAAGTACTGACCTTCTCATACACTCTACATTTTGGCACGGGTAGCCTGCGGTCACCTAATGCTTTGGTGTAGTGTTTCAAATGCTCCTACATTGCCGGCACTCTCTGCAGTATTGGCACATTCTCGACCCAACAGTGGGGTACAAAAAGAAGTGGAAACAGGTTACTACGAGTCTCTTCAACAAAATCTTCATGACGGGTCGGTGTATCATAAATGAGTGAGAATAAGCAGGACAGATATGTATCGACTAGACAGCTTGTCGCATGCATTCCTGCTTCATAAAGGCTATGCACTGTGAGCAAGCCACATGAAACAGTATTGAAACGCTGACCTTGAAAGTCATCCTGCATGTGCTGCTCCAACTTGAAGAGACTCTAGTTGACATTCGGGCCATCCATCGAGCGCTGCACAATCTTGGTCAGAGGAAGGCCCTCAAGTGTTCCTGTCAACTTCTGCAAGAGGTGGTCTGGTATGCAGTGACCCAAGTAATGTTAAGCCAGATATCTGGTTGTGACCTCACAGTTGTCCACGATCTGACATTAACATCCAGTTGCTTCTTTTGCAGGTACTCCTTCAAGGTTTTGTCAAAAAGTAGTACAAAGTTTTCTGACCTTTCCATCATTTGTCGTACTTGTGAAGTGAAAAATGGGCAGAGACCGTAGCACGCAACATAGGCGCATTTTTCTCAGAGAACAGGTGAAGCTCCGTGTAATTTTACAGTCTAGAAACATCTTTTGAAATAGTTGTGAAATGGATGCACATGAGCTATTGGAGTAGTGTGATGACACAACTTTTATCATCTACAATATTTCTGCTTTGATCATCAAGTCATGCTTTCTGCTGCCTCTGTGAAGTGTCGCAGTTGGAGAGTACATTGCCGTGCTTTCACGCTACCAAGTTGCCTTGGACGTCAGGTTTGCTGTTTGCATAAATCTTGCGATATAAGAGCAGCCCTCACCTGCTGCCGCTTTGTATCGGTGCTTCGCGCCTTTCCCATGGCTCTTCAAGGCACATCTCCCCATCGTTGCAATGTCCACAGCCTTCTGACACATTGCGCACTTGGCTCGATAAGGATCGCTTGGTTCCAGTCACACACAGTTACGATATTTTGTATGATGCAGCCATGCAGGCTGAAACCTGGACTTTCCCCTGGAATCCTTGCAAAGCGTGTTTTAAAGCGAACATAAAATGCACTAGAGTCAATGGGGCACCCGAGCGTGTCGGACCAAAATACCGCTCATTAGTGTGCTGAGCAAGGGTGTCGTGGTGGCAGGGGGAGCAATGCCTGCCGTCGACATCCGCTTGGTGCGCTGCGCTACGAGACCATGCTGGATAATGAGCAGACCTAAGCGATATATGACCCGCGTCTTTTATTTTGCATGGTCGCAGCTGGGATCGCGCACTGCATGTACAGTCGCTGCCCGTGGGAACAAACAAATGAGTCCTTCCCGCAGTAGCCCAATATTAAAAGGACAGACAATGCACCACTGTTTCCACCTGCGTGACTTTCATGGCACCAACTCCGATAAATCGCAGCGCCGCCTGCACATGCATGAAGCTGCGGACAAGGCCTAGCTCAAAAACTGTGCAAAGACTGCACATAACGAGATTTAGGAGCCGTAGCTCGACCAAGCAATGTGCCTTGGACTCGATTCATTTTCAATCGATATTAGTTTCTAGACGCTGTAACGACTGTGCGACTTGAACCGAAACTCGTCAACGCCTTTTTGTCAACACAGCTTGTTTTTATGGTCATTCATAAGCGAAAGCGCTTTTAATATGAGCTACAGAGATAGGTCGTTATATTCCTCTAGTGGAAACAAATCCCGTGGCAATTTCAAGGATTACAAGAAGTACACGAGTATTCCAGGAGTTTATATGGGCCTTCAATTCCTAGAATATTAAGGATATTTCAGGATTTCAAGGGGCTGTACAAATCCTGATTACTGTCGTACATTAAACATAAAGACGCACTGTACTGTTTGCAAATATTTTAATTGCAGACTGTACACACTATCCGTAAAACTAGGCCTGTAATGCTCTTGTGTGCAATTAACGTTACACTACACTATCACTGCAACTTTCTAAGCTATGGTAGAAGCAGCAGCACCAGACAGGTTCTGCTGAGGCTTTCCAGGTGGCCCTTCTCTCTCGGGGGATGACTTGGTCTTCTGTCAGGAGGATCGGGACCCAAGTCGAGAACTTCGATAAGCTGTTTCTTGCCAAATGGTGGTGGCCCTATCAGGGCTTCAATATCTGCATAGTTTAGCACCACTCCCTCTTGAGCAGCTCTCTGGCCAACTGCAAAATAACACATATGTGCATGGGCTCACAGTAAACTGGACACAATTCCAACGGTGCTGTTCAACTTGGTACATTTCAAATTTAGTCTGGTGATGAAGAGAGAGGGAATCGATTACAGAAAATCAGCAGTTAACACAATGGCAAATCCTCTTGTTGTAGTGGCTCACCATACAAAGCTTCGTGTTTGTAGATTATAACGGCCATTAAGGGCTCGTGACTAATCGCCTTGCTTTGCTGGTATTCTTTTGTCTAGCAGATGCTTATAATGAACTTGGTAGGCTTGCGCGAATGATGAATTTTAGGTTCAAAGTGAATTCGAAGCAAATAGTGATTTTGGTCGAATATTTTCTAATTGAATACGAATAGAATATATGATGTATAAAGAAAAATGGGCATATTTATCATGACCTAACTAACCTGCTCAATATTTTTTTTAAACAAGGCCTCTATGCTTTCTATGCTTTATGCTCAAATCAGCCAATGGCTGGTACATTGGCTGTGACGAGGAGCGATTTCCGACATTGTGGCGTCATTTGCCGATAGAAGAGAGGAATATTTATCTGACTTTTAGAATTTATTGCCAATTCCAGGTCACGTGCTGCACTATAATATTTAGCTCGCTTGTTCTCAATAGCTTTGACTACCGATCGGCAGCGTTTGCTGACCATGCTCAAGAAGTGTTGCAGGGCCCCTTGAATTTGAAGTGTGGCTTCGCGGCAAAGCAAATTTTCTTTAAATAGCTTTCACGGTTTAGCACCGCTATACTGCAGTGAAACCACCTTTACAGGCAGTTACATGCAGTTTAGTAAACACTCATTCGTTCATGTCGAATACTTCGAAATATTCAATAACTTAAACTCGAATTGAAACGAATTTGAATACTCTAGCATTCGTTCGAATATTCGAAGCATTCAAATGTTATTACAGAAAACACAGAAAACATAAATTGGGTTAAGGGCACTGCTTCGCAGTTCACAATTGAGTAAGGGGTGTATGAATATTCGAAAACTACAAATAACGAATCGGATAGCGCTATATTCGATTTTACACTTGAATCGAATGGTATATAATCGAAATACCCATATTTTTTTTATAGCTTTAGAATAATCAGCATCGATGGGACAACCCCAAAACAACGAAACTCTGTGAGTGCTAACAGTTCCTTTTTTAATTTACTCACTGATTATCAATGTGTGTCCAGCCCAAGCTCTTACAAAACTACAGACACTACTGCGATTACTGACTGAAGCATTTGTTTCCCCCCAACACTCAAAATTTTACAATGCTGTAGCTGCATTGCATAATTCCTGGTTTCATCATGAAATAATTGCAGGATGGATTAATGATTGTATTCGGCAACACGAATAACAACAGATGCAAGCTTTGTGTTCGCATAAATTCTTCATGCAGAAGGAGCATCCAACATTGATGCTTGCATGCTTTTGGTGCAAGGCCCATGTTGTGACGACAGCCTGAATGAATAATCAGAGCAAAAATATGAGGAAGAGCACATAAAGGACAGACTAGTATTAGGCTTTTGCTCACCTCGTATTTCCAACGCTCTTTACTCATTCAAGATTGAAGCTCACCACCTTGCCCAACTAACCGTTCTGAATAACAACAGG
>WOVY01012032.1:0-16595 GCA_013436015.1 Rhipicephalus annulatus | reverse complement strand
CAATCTCGTAGCGCACGTCGTCAAACATTCCCGCCAGACAGTCGCACATGCCAAGGGGTGGGTATGGGCCGCTGGTATGACGGTATGTGCCACAGGTGATTGACATTTAAGTATCTAGCAAGGACGACGAGAACGCACTGGGAAACTCTAACGCGCGAGCTTCAGTAAATACCTGACATCGTTAGCATCAACCGAATGAATGCGAAGAATAAATTTCAGGGTCGCAGCTGAAATTGAACCCAAATTCCGCGTGGCAATCAAGAATTTTACCACAGAGCTACGCCGCACTCTAATGCAAAGTGTGCTAAAGGGGTGCGTGGTTCGTCCTTTTGGGGACTAATAGGCCTGTCACAACCATTATACCCTTTAAAGACTAACGACACCGGTCTAACAGTTTTCCCACAGACCAGCTCAAGGGCCTAACATTTAGTCCTCACATATCACCTTAGTCAGTAACCGTTAGTTCCATAATTCACCTCAAAGAAACTAAGATTTAGTTCTCACATTTGCACCTATAGGGCAACTGTTAATCCCCACATTTACACCTTACCGGGCAACCGTTAGTCCTCACAGTTGCACCTTTCCGGACGAACGGTGATTTACTCAAATACTCCAATCGTATGAACTTTTTATCCCCGATTCAAACATTGTTTTTTTGTTTATTTTCTGTCATGCCTAATACTTTTCGCCTGTTTTTCTGCGCAGTGAGCAACAAATAGCGCAGAAAAGAACACACGAAAAAGTAGTTAGCCACCTATGTGTAGGCAGACACACCTATGTATAGACACCTAGTGTAGACAGACACTATGTGTTGACAGACTGTCGCCTATGTGTAGACATTGTTGCCGTGACTGCTTTCGCAGTCACAGCAACAATGAAAGACAAAAAGTGAGACATCGAATCTTTTTATTTTTCTACATACATGGAGTTTCTCCATTCTTCTAAGTGAATTCATGGTGAAGTGTACAAGTCCAGTCTCGTTGTGACATCTTGTCCACTCCTTGTGGAGCTCCTCCGACGGAAGCGATAGATGATAGGCATTGCAGACGCCAGCGCACGCAGCCTTCTGTCTGTTGTGTTCCCGCGGTTGCACGTACAACTGTAGTAATGACAATTACGCATATGACAAGTACGTTCAAGTTAATATAAAAACATGCGTGTAAAATATGAGACACAAATAACTTTACCTTCACATCTCGCACAGTCCTTCTGAAGCTGTTCTGACGAAGAGATGGATGACAGGCATCGCAGACGCCAGCGCACACAGCCTTCAGCACGGTGTGTGCCACGGCTGCACAATAAGTATGTAAAATAATGAGTCCACGTGACAGAGGATGATACGAATGCATATGAGAAATACGTGCAAAGTGAAATAAAATCATACGTGAGATATGACATGCTAATAATTTCACCGTAATGTCTCACATCGTCAGACTCATTTCGATCCCCGTAGCGCAACAGCTTAGGAGAGGCCGCCGAAGCCACAACTCCGGGAACCACCGTGCCGCCAACAAGTCGGCGAGTCCTAAGCGAGTGACGTCGTTCAGCTTGAGCACGCGAACACGAGACAAAACACGGCGCTGCACGCGGAGTGTCTGCCCCCAGCGAACTTCGAACAGGAGAGCGAGCGTACGCTTGGCCGCTGCCACGAAAAGCGCCGAGCTGTTTAGAGCTATCGCCGGAGTGATCGACGGTAATGCGACCCTTTTCCACAAACTCGAGCGAGTGCAGCGCGAAAACGCGAGTCCGCCGCCGTGGCCAACGGACAGCGCCGAGCTGCTTGCGACCGACTGACGGGAAAGCCAACTGTGATGGTTACAAATTTTCGCTGAGTTCCGACGCTAGTGAAAGCCCCGCCAGCCTGTGCTAGTGCACTTACAGCGAGCGAGATACAACAATCAAGCTCGTTACGAGAACCCGCCACATGTTTTCGACGACTCCCAACAAAGTGACGAGGTCTTAGCTTAATATCATCAGGCCGGAGCTCATCGCGGCGGCGAAGACAGGCGAGCACTCGATGAGCGAGCTTACGAGAGGCCGACGGCAATGGCGGCCAATTTCAAAGCACAGGCGAACTGCAGACGCCCACGCTGACCTTCGTGTGCATTTTGTGGCGTGCGATATAACAACACGACCGAGTCCGTTGCCGGCAAGCGCGATCCGTATCGCAACGTGCGGCAAGTTAGAGTAGAATAAAAGAATTAATACCTACTTGCGAAAAAAAACCAATGCTGATTTCCCGCCCTGAGTCGGAGGGAGTACATATCCGATAGGCCTGCTGCCTTCTCGTCCACCATGTTGGCCTTCCCGACTGTTGCTGTGGTGTGTTGGTCGTGACTATCTTGAAGCTAGAGATATACAGCGCGGCGTGGTGACGTGTGGAGACTTGCTCCAGACTTCATGGGTGCAGCGAAACGTAAAAGCAGCAGCCCACGCTGATCCAAGCGTACACGCAAGCACCACGTCCGTAAATCTTAGATCGTCGGATCCAGGCGGCCGGTGTCAAGCACTCCGAGCACGACGCAGCGCGAACCATCGCCAGCAAAATACGGGGAAATACTGAGCCAGAAAAGGAGAACGGCTAGTGACCTTGGCTATGCTTTGCGCGCTGCCTGCATAGCCCGGGCGGTTCATCCCTTTGGAGCGTGTTTGGAGACTAAGTGGTTTGCACGCGGCACGCTTCCCTCTGTGGTTGCTCCTCAACGGCCTATTCGTTCATCGCGCGCGCCTATTGGTCTCCGTCACTCCTTCTTCGGGTAATTTTGCCTTAGAGTGCAAATCTCGGAACAACTTTTCAAATGAACGCGAATCTTCGTGAAACGTCATTAGTGGTTGCAGCGCTGCCTATTTAATTTTATGAACATTACATACGTATTCCTTTGGTACAGCCTTCACGTCGGGTTAACGTCGATTGTGGTTATTGTCATGCGCTTAAGTTGATTTATGTAGCAGTGTCCAGGGCCAGCGTACTCGCGAACATCAGTGGTTCAAATCAGCTTTTGGTGTTGCTAATACGCAAGTTCCAAATCGCATTGTTGCGCAATTGCAAACAATTGGTTTTATAAACATCTGCCACTCTTCAACTTATATCTGTGCGTGCAACATAAGTACACATATTTTGCCTCATTTTATGACGTGTCGCTCAATCAAAAAATTGCGACACAGTCACGTCGCCTCCGCATGCTTCGCATGAGGTTGATTCCAAGGTACGTGAGATCTGTCGAGTTTATTTACAGCTACTGGAACCTGCAGTGTGATTTAGCGAATGTAGTCACTGCGTTCCCCCATCTCTCCAAGAGCGTTAAAAGTGGCGGGATCAAGGACGAGAGACTCTTCAGGAGACCGCCATCGAAGGGTGTCCATTTTTACACAAAATCTGGCATGCGTTAACGCGTATTTAGGCACTGTATTTTGTTTCTAAAAACTCAAATAACACTTGTCAGTTCATTCAGCATGACCATGTTGCCTGTGTATGGATCAGCCAAAGCCTTGTTTTTCTGATTCATTGTGACCTCCAGCCGATTTGTCAAAACAAGATGTTCAACAAAACTTCAGCAGGTTCGGTGCAACAAGTGAGCTTTCTAATTTACCAATTCACATCAGCTTATGAGCTTCAAAAACAGCCATTATTTTATCCAAAACAAAGTCAAGAGCTAAAACCACCGAAGCCTTAAGTCTGAACTTTCCCTTGACTACCCACAATAACTATGGTAGCTGAGCAGTGGTAGTGTCATAGTTCTCTTCAGTGAATATTGTCGGAGATTTTTTGTATGCCTGTAATGCCTGCAGCTGTGTGCGCGACAGTCTTCAGGTATCTTACGTATATAGGCACAGTAAAACCAGCTACAAAATTGTTGAAATGGATTATGATAAAATCTTTCCCCATATGTATGTAAGCTTTCCGCTAAATGCGCTTTCGTGAAGTGAGATCCCGTGTATCAATCAATTTCAAACGCCGTACAACTCATTTTCGTGTTGGTAATTTATAACAAGGCATGTGCTTTTCCTAGTTATTGCTCAGACGAAGTTACTATAGCTGCCACTATCTCAGCGCATGTCTTTTCACTATACGGTCTTTGGTTCTTCGATAAAGTTGTTGGGTGTAAAGGCTTTGTGTGTGTGTGTGTGTGTGTGTGTGTGTGTGTGTGTGTGTGTGTGTGTGTGTGTGTGTGTGCGCGCTTGTGTGTGGTGTGTGTGTGTGTGTGTTACAGTCTCCCTGTTCCTAGAAAACGCAGACTTGTCATCCACTCTTTTGTTACATGCAACTGAAACTGAGGTAGATTTATGACCTGACGTACGAATTAAGACGTACATTATCACACTTTTTTCATACAGAGGCGTAGAGGCCAACAATGGAGGCGTGAATAATCACAATAAAAATTCCAAGCATGCCCAGTTTACCACAAAAAAGCACGCGCTGATAATGAAGCGATTCACTAAAACAGAAAAAAGTCAGACCTGTTAACAGGACTTAGGACACCAGCAACACACCAGTAATTCGACAGAATTCTCGGTTAACATTTTAGTAGTTGTCCTAATGGTACCCTATCCACTGCACTGTGAATATACACAACTCGAACAGGTACCACCAGTGAATTCAGTTATTGTTGCCTTGGCCTCTGGTTGGTTATTTCGACAGCGTGAACTTTAAAAACAAATCATGGTGCCAAAACAAAACAGATTCATACTACCATAATTTCTCTTAAGTGTGGAGCACCTTAAGGTAGCAATATGTCCGATCATTGTCGTCGGGGCTCTTTGCCGTGGTCCCCATTGGAAGCGCATGTACGAAACACCTATGCGCAATACCATCCACAGAGCCTATACATAGAGTGTATATATTTAAATAATGCGTACTCTCTCCATGCAGGGTCATTCTGTTCATCCATGTATCTATTCGTCCGTCCGTCCGCGCGTAGGTTTGTTGATCCGTCCATGCATCCATTTGTCCATTCGATCTTCCGTGCATTCTTCCGCCCGTCCGTGCTTGTGTGTGTTCATCCATCCGTCCGCTCACGCAGCTTTCTCTTGATTTGCCCGTGCGTGCGTCCATCCGTCTTTCCGTTCGTCCGTCCGTGCATCTGCGCGTCCATCAGCTGTTTCAGCGTAGACATTAGGAACCTTATGACCTAGCTTCGCCGCATTGTCATAATTCACTTCGTGGAAATGCTGTAACTCTTGAGGTGCAATTTAAAAAAAATACCTTAACCTCTCGAAGCTCGAACACGATATATACGAGTAGCACTGTCGCCTTAGTGGAGAGATGCACGCCTGCGCATTACCTTAAAGGAGTTTAAATAAAAAGCGGGTCCTAATTCCTGGAACCAAGTATAACATGGTTTATCCCTCGGCTATATATCGATATATCACTAAAGTAAGACGTCTTCTTACAGACGCAGTGTAATGTTTACTGTAAATTGATATAAAGTTATGGCTGTTAGTGTTTCACAACGAAAAAACCTTTTAGGTAAGTGCATTCACATCGACGATTAGTAATACATCTCCATCCCGATGACAAACGTCCATGATTAATGATTTATTATGGCCATGTGATCACGGATGTTAAAGAAATCGTTAGAACCGAAGAGAGAGGTGTGACAGCCCGAATAGCGTGACTGATTGCACGCTAATCATGGGCTAAGGTCACCTACTCATGGCACGTTAGAGTTATTGAAGGTCACTGCCCGTTCAGAGTAAATTCCAACGTGCGTTGTGTCTTCCCTGTCGGCTGACCATGATTGTTTTGTTAGGTGAAATTAAGGTGAAGGAGGCGCGTTGAAGAGCTACTATTGGTATGGATGAATGCTATCAGCCACGACGACGCTTTTGGGGAGGTGTGTGTAGCAGAACGAGCGCTCAAAATGGGCGCGCCGCCAACTTCTTGCGATATCGCGCGGGAGAGATGCGGCGAGGTCACCGAAAAAAAGAAAAGATAAAAACAAGCATCCAAGGCTCCCCGGCCGCGCGACGCTCTCCCCTCGGAAGCGTGGCTTCGCCGATGAACCTCCTCACCCCACAACGGCGGCCGAGCAAGCACTGGAAATTTCTGGAAGGAAGGGGGCGTGTTTTGCCGGGTTGAGTCATCTGTCGGGGACGGCCACTCCTACAGTCTCGCACCTTCCCCCAGCCTCCGCTGCACATCGCGCCGACGAAATGATGAGAACTTTCTGGAATGTCGCGCGGAATGTATTTAACCGAGCAGCGGAGATGAGAGATCGGGAGAAGACGGAAGTTAGCGCCAGGGCGCGTAGGGATTCCGCCGTGTAGTCGGCGAAGGTTTGTCCGTAGAGACAAAGCAGGAGAAGGAGATGATTTCCACCTGAGGGGTGACGACTCGAGCTACAGGCAAGAGCGTGTGTTTACCGCTATCGAGCGAAGACGCGTGGCAACAGCTGCGTGTGTGAAGCCGACGTGTTTCCGGCGAAGAAGTTCGAAGCTTGGAGAGTGGCCATTTGAAGACGCGAGGTCTCCTGAAAGAGAATGAATGAATGAATGAATGAACAACTTTATTTATCCCTTGTTAAAGGGAAGGGGGCAACAGGAAAGGGTGTGGTGGGGATGAACTACTTGAAGTAGTCCTCCTCTACCCTCTCAGCCCACCCAGGATGGCCTCCTGGATAGCGGGCCTCGAGCTGCGCAAGGCAGCCTCCCACTGCTCCTCACTAGAAATTAGGCGTTTCAGGAATGGGGAAGAGGGTGCTTAGGGCAGCGCCACATGATGTGGTTCAAGTCTGCTGTGGAAGAGGCACAAAATTTACATGAGGGGGAAGGGTAACAGGATGGATGAATGCGGTGTAGGAGGTAAGGCGAAAGAAAGGTGCGAGTCTGCAGCTGTCGCCACAGAATTTCGCACCTGCGTGAAGATTTGCGCGTGAGTGGCGGGAAGGTTAATCGCTCTAAACGGTAGTGTGTGCAAATATCGTGGAATGAAATAAGGCGATCCCGCGCTGTAAATGGCGCCTCATCCGTAGCGAATTGCGACACATCGGATGCGTGTGCCCGGACTGTGAATCCTCGGGCACTCGCATGAGTCCGCCTCGTTTCCGGCAAGGCCCGCATGCGCGGGAGTCCAGATTAGTGCTACAAGTCGATCAAGGGGATGATGCAAAGTAGGGAAAGGGCTGGCCTAGAAACCCTGCCCGCTCCGAAATTATATATAGCTGTTTTGGAGTCACTGATTATAACGGATGAACTAGGTATTGTCAGGGCCAGGGCTATGGCCGCCTCTTCCGCTTCCTCCGAAGAAGAAGCACGAACGGAGGCGGCCGCAGCGACCTGGCCGTGAGAGTTGATTACCGATATTGCATAATGATGCCTGTTACCGTAATCGGCGGCGTCAACATAGAGCACATCATTGGAGGAGGAGAATTGTTTTTTGAGGGCCCTCGCGCGCTGCATCCTGCGCTGTTTCTGGTGCTCAGGGTGCATGTTTTTTGGAAGTGGTGGAATGTATAGGTTCTCGTGTATGTGGTGTGGAATGGTGTACTTGACCTTAGTGATGGATGCCGGAGTGACAGAAAGGGTTTGTAGAATGTGTCGGCCTGTCACGGTGTTAGAAAGTCTGTTATACTGAGATGCAATATGGGCTTCTCCTAGTTCAGCAAGGGTGTTGAAGGTGCCAGTACGCATAAGCCTTTCAGTGGAGGTCCGTATAGGCACCCCTAAAGCGAACTTATACGCTTTGCGTAAAAGGATGTCTATCTGGTCGGATTCTGATTTAAGAAAGTGTAGGTAAGGCGTTGTAAAAGTTATTTTACTGATAACGAAGGCTTGGACCAAGCGGAGGAGTTCGGCCTCCTTTAGTCCGCCATGTTTATTACTGACCCGACCCAAAAGTCGCAAGGTATGATCAACGGTGGTGTGAAGTGTCTTTAGTGTGTATGTGTTGAGCCGATTGCTTTGAATGTGTAAACCGAGCACGCGGATCCTATCCACTCGAGTAACTGGTACGTCATCTAGAATTACCTGTATATTGGATATGTGTTTTACGCCCCCTCTGTGAGATGGTAGGAGAAGTAGCTGAGATTTCTGTGGGGAACATGAAAGATTCATAGACCCTGTAAGTGCCACAACCGTATTTGCCGCAGCCTGCAGGGTGTCTTGAATCTCTCCATCGGAGCCGCCAGTCATCCAAAGAGTGATGTCGTCGGCGTAGAGTGAAAACTTGAGGTCAGGGATAGATCTCAATGCTTGCGCCAACGGCATCATAGAGACATTAAAAAGAAACGGTGACAGCACAGACCCTTGGGGCGTGCCGTAACTTCCCAAAGCGTAAGACTGAGATTGATCTGCGCCTATGTGTATGGTTGCGGTACGGTTGGCTAAAAAAGTAGCTATATAGTTATATGTCTTTGCGCCAACCCCTATGAGATTAAGCTCGCGGAGGATGGCGGAATGAGCAACGTTGTTGAAAAGCTCCATGGATGTCCAGACTCAAGATTGCTTGCGTATCTAGGCTGCTGTTGGGTGTAATGATATCATGCTTCAGTCGAAGCATGACATCTTGACATGACAGAGATTTTCGAAAACCCACCATTTCTGGTGGATAAACATTGTTGTCTTCCATGTATTTATTCAGACGGTTGAGTATACGTGTTCAAGCGTTTTACCAAGACAAGAGGTTAGTGAAATAGGCCTGAGATTGGAAGTGTTCACTGGTTTGTTTTGCTTTGGAATGAAAATTACCCTGGCATCCTTCCAGGAACTTGGAAAGGGTTGCCAGTGTCAAAGCAGTGATTGAAATAATCTGTGATTGCCGTGACGGAGTTGTCGTCCAGATTGCGAAGTACTTTGTTGGTAATGTGGTCTGGGCCTGGTGCTGACGTTGTGCGCAGAGTGGCCATAGCATGCCGAACCTCTGCTTCCGTGATAGCGGCGCTCAATAACTCGTTGGGCTTTCCAGTGTACTTTGGTGTGTTATACTTCTGAGCAGGAGGCAGATGTTTATCGCGGAGGTCGTCGAAGAGTCCGTTTAGATCGTTTTTGTGAGCATATACAAGTTTCTTTATGCTCTGGTTTTGATGTGTGCGTGATGTGGTAGGGTCTAAGAGGTGGCGCAGTAGTTGCCATGTGCGTTTGCTGTCAAGGTTTCCTTGCATGCTGTCACACACCTGGCCCCATTGCTGGCAGGCCAGTTGTGTGGCGTACTCCTGGATCTGCAGGTCAAGCTTGGCTATTCGGAGTTTTAGCTTTCGGTTGTGCCGTCCTTTTTTCCATCTCTTCAAGAGAGACTGTTTGGCTTCCCACATATGTAAAAGCTTGGCATCAACCGTGGTGAGGGGGGTTTCGGGGGGCAAAGTTGTAGTATGCACCCCAGCATCTGAGTGAAGTTGCTTCACCCATTCTGAGATGTCTTGGATGTTTCTGGGAGCTGATATCTGGCGGGCCTCTCGAAATTTGTCCCAATTGGTGTGACTGATTGGCTTAGGTGCGAAGGGTTTGTGCTTGAAATGTACTGTAGTAGTAGCTGATGTAGTGATCACTACCGAGATTAACTTGCAAGTTGCTCCATGAACGTGCTGAATTCTGCGTGTAAGGGTAAGATCGGGAGAGGTATCTCTCGATACGCTGTTTCCTAGCCTGGTTGGTGCATCGACGTCATTATGTAGCGTGAGTCTGTGGTCTTGTATGTGTATCCACAGGGCTCTGCCCTAGGAGTAGAAACAGTGTGACCCCACAACAGGTTGGGTGCATTGAAATCCCCAAGAATTAAAAGGGGATGGTCTTTGGCAGCGGAAATGGCTTGAGTAAAAAGGGAGTCAAAGCGGTGATGTTGTCTCGAGGGCGGCTGTAGACATTCAGAAGGTAAAGAGCAGATGTGTTATTCTTATGAGGGATAATCTCCAAAAAATCATGCTCTATATCGACGCCGTCGAAGTGGGAGTGATTTGCAGTGAGGTGTTTTTGAGTAAGAATTGCCGTATCAGGCCGGGACAGCTTTTTAGTTTGGTGGACATTATATCCTGGGAAGCTGACTGGCCCGTGAGTTTCTTGGAGGGCAATGACTTCGGGTAGATTAGAACGGGAGGCAAGGAACTGTTGCAGATGTGCTTTCTTTTTTCGGAACCCCCTACAGTTCCATTGCCAAACCTGAAGCTCGGAGCGAGTCGGGTTATTGGCCATTGTTAAGCGAAGCTGGTGCTGAGGTGGAAAGTGGTGCTATGCTAGGATTATGGGCACTAACTTCAGCTATCCAACTTGTAGTTTGTTGGATATGAGCTTGCACAAGGTCCATAAATTTGTCGAGTGCTTCATGTTTGGCTGCGTAATCTGCACTGAGTTTTTCAACTGCGGTGAGTATATTATGAAATTTAGTTTCTAATGCGGTTATTCTGTCATTATAATTTAAAACTGTCTCCTCCAGGGACTCTTCTGATCGTGGAGTGCTCGGAGTTTTACGTTTGCTGGGGGGAGGGAGAAGTGGTTCGCGTTGAGCACAGGGGCTAGTGTCCATGGGCAACTGTGCAGAGGGTTCAGGTGGGGCTGATGAATGGCACATGGAAGAGGCGGAATGAGAGGGAGGGGCTTGGGTGGTTGATGCGGAAGGAGGACGAGAATCAATTTGAGTGGTAGTAGCGGATAAGTGAAAAGACTCAAGTTGTAATTTAAGCCTTTGAATTTCAGCTTTTAGGGTTGCATTTTCTTTAAAGAGGGTGGAGTCGTTGTTACTGGTGTGATTTGAGGAGCAGCTAGAAGAGGCTGACTTAGCCCAGCCTACCTGGTGTGAGTTGACCGAAGAGTTGGTGAGAGCAGGGCTTGGTGATAGGGCTGGCCAGGCGTCGTCTTGCGTCGTTGAATCGGAGCGACGACCGCGATCTTTACTTTGCTGGCACTGGAGCGTCGCCCGCGTTCCTTGCTTTTGCTTCGACTTTTCCGCCCGCGTTCCTTGCTTTTGCTTCGACTTTTCCGCTGGCTTGAACCGTGAGTTTGTTCGCGACTAGGAGATCGGTGGATGGGTGGGTCTTGCTTTTCCATGGACCGTGTAGGGCGCGGCTTAAATCGTTGTCTACACAGCGATGAACCTGTTTCATGGTTTCCATTGCACACAACACAAACATGGTCACACTCGTGGTCCATAGGTGCATCTTTTAGTCCACATTTGGGACAAAGTGTGTCACTGGTGTTGGTGCAGACGTCTTGGCGATGACCAATCTGACGGCACCGTGTGCAGGCTTCAACCTTTTGCCTGAAGGGACGGCATCGAAGTGCACAGCCTTCGTAGTGGACGTAGTAAGGAACGATTTTGCCTTGGAATATGATTAGAATGGTTTCAGTGCTGCCCAGGCGTCGTGCACCTCCGATAGTCAGCTTTGGGTTGCATCGGCGGAGGGTCGAGATGATTTCGTCTTCCGAGTAATCGGAAGGCAGGAGAACGGTTCCTCTGCAGGTATCGACGGGATCAGCGACATGGGTGGCGACTTCATGAGGGGTGCCGTTGAAGTTCAAGAGCCGTATGCCATGGTAGAGGTCGGCACGATCCAGGTCTGGTGTGCTAATCAGAACGGTATGGTTGATGGAGTTGACGCGTATTTGGTCAGAACTGGTGCGGTCAGAGATTGGGAGACCCGCCGCCTTGAGGATTATTTGTCTGAGGACGCATGGATGTATCACAGCACAGTTTAAACCTCCACGGACTCTTAATATGATTTTGTAATCACTGCGCGGCAGTGGTGGGGGCTTCGGTGCTGCTCTTGATTGGCGCTCCTGAGCCACTGCATGGCTTGGTGGTGACGAAGGATGCTGGCGTTGTCTTGAGAGGCTCTCGTGGATCGCGCGCCAGGAACGCGCACCATCGACGCCGGCTGCGTCGCGCCCTGTTCCAGCGCTCATGCTAGGGAGAGGTAGGCCTAGCAGCGATACTGCTAGCCGACAGCCCTAAAGGGCTGCGGCTTGCGTAAAAAAACGTCTTAGTATTGAAAAAGTATCACAGGAAGCGTCGGTAACACTCACATATAGGTCCAGTCAAGTATTCGGGGCGTTTTGGAGTGATCAGTTAGCCACAAGAGGAAAATTTGCAGGAGCCAAAGTCACATGCGACCGCTCACCTCCGCGCGCGTCCTCCCTCTTGGCCTCCTGAAAGAGAAACTTCGGCGAGGTTTCCTGGAAGAGAAACTTCAGGGGGCAGCGGAACGGCAACAACGCTGGACTTTGAGTGAGTGATTCTCGGAAGAGTATCATTCAGACTTTTGTTCCAAGGACTGTGGACTGAATAGGTTTTCTATCTCTTTAGTCTTTATGTGACTTGGTTGTTCAATGCATGCGACTGCATTGTAATTAGTATTGTTGTCTGTGTCCGTTGTTTAGAGTGTGGCTGATTGTACTGTGTAGTACGTTGTTGATTGGTGACATTGTACTCAACTATTGTGGAGTGTGCATACTTGTATATTGTTTTCGATCTGCCATTATTGAGAATATAATTTTGTTTGTTTATCAACTCTCGGCTCTGACTTGTTCTTTGGGCCACAGCCGGTGTCCGCTGGCGCGCCAAAAAGGACCACTTTTAAATTGTCCACGCTTTCGTGGTGCGGTTCGGGGGGCCGATACTTCGGCCCTTGGAATTAGCCCGGCGATCGCCTCCCTAATTAACGAAACCTGTGTGACAGTGTGTCAAGGCGGTGACAAGATTGCACTTCTTGTGGAAACACACTTGAAAGAACAGGCGCAAAGAAGCGACGCGTTGAAAAAAACTACTCGGAGATGTCACGATCATGATGCACTGCCCTTTACAAAGAGCCCTATGAGAGAACAGTGGCAAATAAAAAGAATACTAATAAGCTTTGTACGGGCAACCATGCCGAGATCTGAAGGCATAGTTAGGATGCACATCAAGTATCCGGATGAAATTGTTGTTGTCGAGACGTTTGAATCACTACTTGCCTACGCTGACGTTTACTTTAGGCTTCCCGAGCCTTCCTCGGCTCCACAGTGGTGGCGCTGCCGCTGCAACTAGAGCCAACGTTGACGTTTTTCATGGCGTTTCGCACCCGTTGCACATAGGGAAGTGACGGAAGCACTGCGAACGCGCGCTTTCGCACCCTCTCAGCTTCGAGGTTCGATTGCCGACATTGCCGTTTACGTTCAGCTTCGCGAGCATTTACACCATCAATGCTATGGAGAGTGCAACGCTTGCTGGCGTTGCCGCTTACGGTTCATCTTTGCGAGCATCCAAAGTGGTCTTGCGAAACAGAATACTGCGGGAGCGAGTGCTCGTCACAATATTTACGAGCGTAAAGCTGACACAGAAAAGAATAAGCGAGAGAGACGTGAGTCTTTGCCGTTTATCTTTGTCAGTTGTACATAGAAATATCCCGTTGCCCACAATGCGGTGAAGGCAATCACAATCGGGGCACATGCATGATCTCGCTGCGTCGTCTGAGCAAACACATACCCGTGTTCCAATCCGCGACATCAAAGAGCACGCAATGCATGGACCCTTGCGGAAGACAAAACATCGGTAATAAATGTGATCTGATGAGACTACGCGTGGCTGCGTGAATAAAGTCACGCTAAACCTTACTACAAAGCCACGCCGGTTCCTTCTGTGATATCTGTTTGTGTGTAACTTTGCTGACCATAGAATTCTAACTATTGCAACCCTACCATGCACAGGAAGTGCTTTCTATGTATTCGCAGCTACTTTCGACCCCCGTCGAGGGTGTGTTTCAACACACGAGTATGCCGTACACGGGCGTCCGTACACAATGTACGCTTCATGGGCGCTCGTGCCACATACATTGAGCATAACGACAGCCCCCTGCAGTACTGGTGCTTGACGAGGCGTTAGCATCGTGTGCCGAGAGCGCCTGTTTTTATCGCGTGCATTCGTTGTATGCGCGAGTGAACTGACTCCGTGTGCCCAGCTATTGTTTATTTGATTTTTCATTTCTGTTTGCAGGAGGGAGCAGCATTCGGGTAGCCCGCGTGACTGCGTACGCTTGCCCTTGTATATTCATGCTTTCTAGTGCATTCGCCTTGTCATGTTCGATATGCGTGATTGGCCAAATTGGCATGAGGCAAGCTGGAAGTGACGCCAACGAGTGTGTTTTAACAAACCAGCTCTCGCGGATAAGGTAGCAAAACACCACAATACACGTTCGTTAAACAAAACAACGATTCCATAGTCGCATTTCGATTCGCAGAGTCCCTGTCAACACCACGTTCATTTAGAAAGTATAAAAAAAAATAAGTAATTAAAATGAATAAAACACTTTGCTGGAGAAGAACTACCGCCCATGTCTGATATTCAGAATGGTAATCTACTTTGATGCCACATCGAGCAAAGCTACGTGCAGACACTATATATGTCCTTGCTTGTCATGCTCAGTAGCAGCACAGCTATAAAAAAAATCCTCCGGAAACACAGCAGTCTTGCTTTGAGAAATTGACGCCATCTGGCAGTTATGTCGGGAAACATGAGCTTGTGCAGAACCCAGAACCATTGCGCGATATGCGTCACAATATCATTTTTAGAGCGCTTATTCGGGCGTTAAGTCTGATAAAGTCGAGTGAGTCGACTATTTAACACATTGGGTATTTTACATTGTTCGACCATAGTGGTGGGAACAACATCTTTAAGACCACCATCTCGCGTGGTCCGCTCTTCCTTGCGTTTTCATTTAGTACCTTGAAATGCGAATTATGAGTGGTTGAAAAGAACTAGGGACATCTTTATTGAAAGACGTAAGCACATAAGATATATTATATATGTATATATATATATATATATATTGTTACGCATGCCTTGAAGAAAACGAAGATGGGTGAACATGCTGGCTGCCCCAAGCTGGAGGAAGAAAGAAGACGACGACACGGCGATCATCAACCCTGTTGGCCGCTTTGGCGCTTCTTCTTCGCGACCAAAAAAACGGCCCCCTTCAGCCGTATACGTCTGGTCCTCCTTGTGCGTAACAGATTTGTAGAGGTGCTGGGTAAGACAAGCCCAACGACGGAAGCTTCGCTACCTGGACTTACGCCGCAGCCGCCGCCTTGCCGGACTCCCGCCTGCACCGATCGTAATGCCGAAGATCAGCCATCTAACGCTTCAAGGCCAACTCCCAATGGGTTCCGTGCCCTAATACCGAGTCCCGCCAACCTTTGGAGGAAAATCGGGAGAGGATGTCGACGCGTGGCTCGTCCAGTACAAGAGCGCGTCCAAACGGCTGGGATGCCGCCGCTCAGCTCAGCATGCGATCTTTTACCTTACGGATACTGCGCTTGTGTGGTACGAAAACCACGAGGACACATTGATGACGTGGGACGTTTTGTGCCAGAGCTGAAAGCGTGTTTCGGCGACTCGGGCGACAAAAGGAAGCGGGCAGAGCAGACATTGTCTCAACGCGCGCAGCTTCCAGGTGAGACATGCACCACGTATATAGAGGATGTGCTGAAGCTCTGCAGGTGGTCAATGATCAGATGTCAGTAGACGAAAAAGTAAGCATTTGCTGAAAGGCATAGCCGAAGATGTATATAATTTTCTTATCGGAAAAGAGCACCTGAGCTCGGTGTCCGACGTGATTCGGCATTGCCGAACTTTCGAACAGCTGAAAATGCGCAGGATTGCTCCAAAGTTCGGCTGGCTCACAAATGTTTCAACGGTTGCCAGCATCGACACGAGCACCTGCCCCAGACCTGTCCTCGACGATTCGAGAGATTGTTTGCGAAGAATTGTTCGCGAAGAACTTCTTCGCTATAGAGAACAGACGCATTCAGCAGTTGATCACCATTCTGTAAACGACCAACATTCGGTATATGTGCCACGTGAGGCTGTGACTGCGCCGCCGCCTTCTACGACCCCTGGCAATCGATGGTTAGTGCCGCAGCTATTGAGTACAGCGAACCGCCACAGCAAGGAGAGCACCACGCTTGCCAGCTCCTCGCATTACCGACGCCCCCAGCGTCCGCTTCTTCGCGACGCCGGTTTATCCCTATGATATACGAAACGAACCGACCCACACGCCAGGGAAGACGTTGTTCGATTCATCGACGAAAAAGAGAGTTTCGACCTCTCACAGTTTGCTACTCCTGTGGTGTTACCGGGACATATTCGCGATTTTGCAACCGTCGATGTGTAGCCCACGGTATGGCTACCCAGCCACACTTTGCACGTCCTTCCGAACGACTTCGCGATGACCCGCGAGCAACGTACTATGGCCCACCACAACACTTCACGCGATCGTCTGATCGACCACACGACGACCCTAGAGCAACACTCCTGCTGCCTCGCGAAGACTAGTGGAACGCCAGCTCCGGAACCACTCCCCTACATCTGACAGGAGCTTCACGCCTCCACCGCCTCGTGTTCCCTGTTCTCCTTCAACAAGGCGTCGCAACACGTCTCCTTTGCCACAGGAAAACTAGCAAGCGCGGCCGATGGAGGTGAAGTCGCCGGAGACGTGCTAATGTCAGAAATACCTCCTTGTTGATGCTCAAGAACAAAGTACGTGTTTTTGACGGTGCGCCTGTGATGGCTTTGGTGGATACGGGGGCGACCATTTCGGTCATGAGTGCGTGTTTTAAAGATACCTTGGGGCGGAAGGTTGCACTGGCTGGACGACGTGGGTAAGCTCCCGCGAGTAAATGCAACAACTTTACTACTT